>JAHLJT010009419.1:101895228-101938710 GCA_031308135.1 Acheta domesticus | reverse complement strand
AATTTGCCATATTCTCTTCTTTTTGTTATTAAATAATACTACTAGAGCGCCGAAAAATTGAGAAGAGCGAAAAGAATGAGAAAAAGTGTGTCCATACGTAGCAGCTAGGAAGAGGGTGAGGAAAAAACCGAAAGAGGTAGCTCAGAGGCAAGAGGTCAAAAAGTAGTGTGAGAAAACATGTCATTCTGTAGCACGAGTAGTTTAAAAGTGTGTTCGAGATACCAATGCATTGGCTGGTTGTGACAAAGACTGATAAGCAACAATATTTTTTGCGGTAAAAGCTTTGCAGAATAAGAAAGTAAAACTATGCCTCATAATATTTTTTCGATATAATTTATAACTTTTTCAGGGGGTACAAATGAGGTATACTGCACATGCATTATATGATTACTACAGCTACTATGATGTGAATTCTTAAGTGTTTATGATTTTCAAATTGTAAATGAGAGTAATTCTACGTTCAATACATAAAACGTTTTATGCATACTTTAAAACAAATATCGTCTGTAAAAGCAAAAACTAAGCACGGATCATTCCATCATCTCGCGTCGTTTTTAATACATTCAATATAGGTGTGCGTCTCTCATATATTCCTTTTTGATAATGCGTAGTGAATAGTGACATAGAATCCACTTGTTTCCACAATTAAAATTTCACCCCGAAAATGAGTCACTACAAGGTGACTAAGTCCGATTTTACACCCGAAGCTCCTGTGGTGAACCTCGAATTTTCCAGATTCGTTTGATTCAGAAGTGACATTTGAAATATTGCCAATAAAATCCAATTAATTAAATTATTTTTCATCCGGTCCATTTAAAATTGGATCAAGTGCAAATCTCCTGTCTCGTGGCCAGCGTTCCGAAATCCCCTCACAGCGATACAGACCTTCGCCGACAGCAGTGGGTTGCCTGTTTCCTAATGATCTGTGCACGTGGATATTCTTCTGCCCTCGTTCCATAAATGTGAGAGTATATTTTATTTATTTATTGCGTTCACCGTGACAAACGATTGTTACAATTTGTTTATGTAGTATACATACATCATTAAACCAGCAAATTAAAACATTCAAATTTCTAATATTCACTAAGTTCAAAAGACAAACGAGCCATCACTTCGTCTGTAATTTCATGTACACCAAGTAGCTCCTCAAAATGGAAACCGTATACACTTCACTTCACTGTAGTCCAGTTCGTTTCGCTGCACACGAAGAATGAAGTGGGTGGGTGTCCCTCCTTCCTGTAATCAGTAGTTATAATGGATGAAATCGGTTCCTAAACTATTCAGAAAGGGTCATGCTCTCCTTGGTGCTTACCGCCTTTTCTCTGGCGCAAAGGTGATTCCTACTTCTAGGACTTTTCAGTCATTTTGAGTTTGCAAACTTCACAGCAATCTTCCAGACTCGCAGTTTAGACAAACGAGTTTGCGTGCACAATTCCTCGAGATTGTTCTCAAGGTTTCTTTGAATTACGCATTAATCCTTTCAATTGTATGATCTCTGGCAAGGATAGTAATAATAATAATAATAATAATAATAATAATAATAATAATAATAATAACACGTATTGCCATATTGTGAGGAAGTTCTTAGGAGAAGAGATTGACTGATATCAACTCAACTGTTATACAATACGTCTTGAATCTCAATTCCGACGTATTGTCTCAAGTCCAACAGTGTTGAGATTTGTATCTTATAATAATAATGTTAAAGGAGTCGTGGAGAGACAAACCACTCCACGTACAATATCTAAAAGAATGGACAAGGTGCAGGTTAATAAAGATCAATCATTTATGTGGCTTAAAAGGGGAAGAATGAAGCCAGAATCGGAAGCACTTGTAATAGCTGCCTAAGATCAGGCCTTGAGAACACGACATTATGATAAAGCGGTTCTCAAAATTTCCCAAGATGATAAATGGCCGCATTTGTCAGGAACACGTAGAAACCATCGATCATATTGTCTCAGCTTGTCCAATCCTAGCAAAGATCGAATACTTGAAAAGACACGACAGGGGTGTGTAGCTACCTCCACTGGCAGATCTGTACCGCCCTCGAAAGTTCCGAACACAAGCCCCAAGTGGTACGAACACTCACCGAAACCGGTGACGTCTGTTGGATTGTGTACGATATTGTACGACCAACAATTCAAACTGATCGCACGATAGCAGCAAACAAACCGGATATAGTCATCCGGGATTTGGAGAACAAATCGTGTTTACTTGTGGGATGTTGCTGTACCTTGCGATCAAAACGTCGTTACCAAGGAGGCAGAGAAACGTCGTAAATACAAGAGTTTGGAAATCGAGATCAGCCGAATGTGGGGCGTAAAAGCACAGGTCGTACCGATAGTTATCGGAAGCTCTGGGATTTATTCCGCAAAATTTGTGTAAGAACTTGTCTAAACTCCCAGGTAATCCAAAAGACTGGGAAGTGCAAGAAATAGCTTTATTTGGAACAGCCCACATTTTGCGCAAAGTATTGTAGAGACACCGAGAGTCCCTAGATCTGCTCCTTAGGTAGCTGGTTGCAACCTTGGAGTAGATTTTATATTCAGGCCGACACATAACATCTTAAGTCGTGATTTAGAGGAATAATAATAATAATAATAATAATAATAATAATAATAACAACAACAACAACATAAGCCCCGTGGCTTAGACGGTTGCGGCAGTCGTCTGCGCCGAGAAGGCTGTAGTTTCGAGTCCCTGCGTAAGCATGATCGTATTTCTGATTTTTCCCTTCATCCCGCCTTATCATCCTATCACTTCTATTCATAATTCAAGGCATAACAATCATGACTTATCATAATACAGCCCAAAAGCTGATTCTCATAATCTCACACCGTAAATCTGTCTCTAGGTTAGAATACGACTCGGCCTCGGAAGAGAACGTGTAGGGTGGTCAGATATGGCCGATATAATAATAATAATAATAATAATAATAATAATAATAATATTATAATTCCGGTATCTGATATTATTCCCATTTACAATAAAATAACTCAAGAAAAATCACAATCATCAGTGGCCAATGTAAACTGATATCTATTGTGCACTGTAAATTTTCGAACTATTCTAGTTCGTTCTAGTACGTATGCTATCGTACACGGTAGGTTTCGAATTTACTTTGGCCATTTCCGGGACCTCTTGGTCTCAGGTTTGCTTGTCGGAATGCTGGTTCGTTTGGCCGGAAGTGGCGTGGTATTCGGTAATCAGCGGCACGAATTCAATCGCAGGATCCGGTCGAGCGATTAGAACGGAGGAGATCCGGGTGTTGGTGTCGCCTTTGAAACTAATTTTCAGCGTAACTGCTCTCGTGGGCACGAGCGTCGCTAGCTGGGGGAGGGGACTGTTCCCTCCAGAACTTTCATGTACACAGTAGATGTATTCTAATTTCATATTTTACTATATAAGCATGTAAACGACAAAAACTAGCCTAAATCTACCCGTAACTATGTTTCATAGCAGGCCTATCATGACCCTATTAATATGAGCGGAGATTTAGCTCCCTCTGAAGACTGAAAAAAGTTCTTAAGGAGCAGCATGACATATGAGTAGATTGATGGATTAGTTATTCCGGGCGCGATATATGCTAAGGACCATTAATCCCCGCGTGTAGTGCATTTTTTATCGCGAGAGGTGGTGATGATCTTCCCTCGCTCGATGCTGAAATCCGGAGCCGACCTACACATCGGATAACGGTTTTCCGTCCCCCAACCAGTTATCTTCCGTCAGCGGGGCACGCACAAGTCGGAACAAGGTCTCAGCTCCCGACATGTGTGGAAGCGTAGTGCATGTGTGTGTGTGTGTGTGTAGGGGGTGAAGATACAAGGAAGAGGGAGGAAAGATCGCGCGCGGTCCATGGTCTGTTTGTTACGTTATTGCTCCGGCATTTGCCTGGTGTTTGATTGGATAAACAAAGAAAAACAATCAATCAGAGCTGTCGACTGCTAGGATTCTCCTCCAGACGAGCGACTGAACTAGGTAGCTAGGTAGCGAGTGCCGAAAATCCTGCACCGTCGGGCCTTGAAACCTAGGACCTCCCGGTCACAGGCACTGCAGTGACATCAGTTGATGCAGTAAGCTCTTTAAACCGGTGCATGGCATGTAAGCGACTGATTGTTATCATTTGCGATACACATCAACATTTTCCTGGATCTTGACAATCTAGATTACATAGCGTCCACATTTATTGTGGTTTGAGCCCATTCAATGGCAATCTTTGGTCCATTGAGTCCATGGAATGGCAAGGTTTTGGCAATGTTGAATTTTGCAATGCAAGTTTATAAAACAAGTTACAAAGATTCAAATGGATATGGCCGAAAATGAATATAATTTTGATATCGCGAGTTACTAACATCTCGTGGCGGAATGTTGCCTTTGGTACGCGATACCACCACACTTGTATAACCTACTAGCTTATTACATTTCTGACGTCAATCATGACTGAGAGAAACGTCCCTTTTAAAGGTATAATGTCATTGGAACCAAACTTTCTGTTGATCGGGTTATTTCCCACGGCCACAAGACGTCTCACTTAAACTCACAATGTCATCTGAATGAAATATTCCGTTGGCCTTATAAGGTCACCGAATGAAATATTCAGTTGACCTGGCCGTTTCTACGGTCTTCATCAGGAACTGTTTTCTGGAACATTGTTTATGGAGCAATAACATAACTATTGAGATTGCTACATAACTCGGGCCTGTATTAAGTAACCCAAAGAAAGTAAAGTAAGAGGCCATCAATAACGAATGTTAAAAAGCATATGTTGTTTACTTTCATCAAGCTTTTAATTAAACCCATAATAGACTAAAGTTTAATCAAGAAGTAAGCTTGTAAATATTTTTTTAAAAGGAAATTTTATAATGAACATTTCTTGATTTCTAGCTACATAAATACATTTATTTCTTGAGAACATTCTCCTGTTGGCGCTGCCCCCTCCCTCAATAAGATTTTGCTTCAAGGAATATGAGAAAATAGCTAACAAGACTGAACAGACCAATGTGATACGAGCATTGTATAGGTGCATTATATTTTATATCAGTATAATGTAATAAGAGCCTGTCCCGGTAGCGGAGGAGGGGAAAGATCACCGCCACAAAACATGCACTACACTTTTGGAGCTAATGACCTTAGCAGTTGACGTGCTCGGAATCGCTAATCAATAAATTATTGTAGTTCATTACAAAAAGTCAGGTCGTCACCAAGAACCATAATACAAAATTTATGGCCCGTTTCCAAAAATCATAGTCCAGAATCGTAGTAGCAAACGGCCAAGAGAAAATATCAAATGAATGATTATTGTTCAATCTCGCGAACAATCACGAGGAAATTCGCTAGCAGGGAGCAGCCTCAAATTGTCTTTCCCCCGCGCGACCAACATTCTTCGGCTACCTCACCTTCAAAGCTTCTAACGGCTCTAGCAAGGCTATACAAAAATATAAAGTGAAACACAGATGGCTAGGCAACAAAACAATTCTCGTTGAGCCCTCTCGGCCGCGAGCGCCGAACCACCGCGTACCGCATTGTACTAGTCCGCGAAGGGGCGACTTGTCATTACCCAGGGCTTGGCCTCCGCCGGCACGCGGGGCCGCTTCCTCAAGCCATTAGCCGTTTACCTGCCCCCTCTACTCAGCCTTCGGCGCCCAGACGTGTTTACAAACATTCATAAATATCGCTAAGTACCTTCCGCACCAATATTGGCGTTAGTATTCGCCGACAACAAACGCATCTGCAAGGCAAGCCGCACCCGCGCCCGCCTTTCCGACCCCCGCCTCTCAGCCGGCTCTGCGGTTCCCGTGAGAAAATACCAAACCTTGCTAATGAGATGCAGCCATCGCAGGCACCGCCAGTGCCGCGCCAAAGTCACGTGACATACTTCAGAAAATAACAACAAATAGCGAGCATCTCTCGCGGCACACTGCGTACTCACTGCATGTCATAGCCTAGCTGCAAATGTCACGTGAATCCTCTCTCTCTGCACTCGGAAACATACGTTTCAATAAATACGGCAACTTCGCTCCCATGCGCTACTACTACTCAGCTATTACTCTCTTCAGTCATTACTACACTCTACTCAGTCTCTCTTAATCAAACTTCCAAGCAACCGCTTCAGTCAACGTCTATCAGTCGTTTCTACGCTGCTACTGAAAAATATTCAGTCACCTCTTCAGTCGACTTCTAACAGTCATTTCTACCACTCAGTCAAACTCTCAGTCGAACTTCCAACCAACTACTTCAGTTAACTTCTATCAGTCATTTCTACGCTGTAACTGGAAACTATTCAGTCACTACTACAAACTACTGCAACTTCTTCATTCAGACTAGCCAGTCACTTCTTCAGTCAGCTTCTACGAGACAAACGACTACCATTGACACATTTGTCAATGCTCGCTCTACTCGTCAGACAGCCTGCGAACGAGTCAGCTGTCCTTGATCTGCCTATCAAGGCTCCGGCAATCAATCAGCGCGGCCAGCAGGCCGCGATCTACATTCGGGCCACCCGTGAATCAGCCTTCACCTGGCCAAGTCAACAGTACGGGCCGCTCCAGGAGTCGAGTACGCGCCCATGGTGACATCCAGCCTACCAGCCGTATCATCCGCAGCCCATTTCAACCGACGGCACACACACTCAACCTTCTGACCTGGGTTGGTGTTTGCTGTACTTTCATCAATCTGTGAGTAAATGTAAACTTCAAGAAAGAAGGAACTTAAACTATAAACATCATTGGTCCTCCGGCTTACTGCCTAATTACCTACTTGTATAACTAAATTATTTTCAAGAATTAAATTAAATTCATTCCCAAGTGCATTGCCTTTCATTTGCCTCTAAGAAACAATACCCTGAAATCCTTTCTGAGGCTGTATGTAGTTGCATTCGCAACACGGACCTCACACCGCGCTGCATCCACTACAATTATAAACCGATTGCATGAGCAGTAAAAAGGGAGGAGTTGCTCTTCTCTCGCCTCCTTATATCTCTTCCTCGACCCTGGATGGGCTCTCCTCTCCTCGCTGTACGTCATCTGACGCCTTCCGTTCTCCGCCGCTGCCCCTCTTCCCCGCACATGAGGGGTAGCTGCAGAAGTGCCAGATTGGGGAATTTTGTGCCAAAAATGGTGATTTTTTTCGTTGTGGGGAAAGAATGTGGAACGCAAATGGATAGGTTAGTGTTTGGGAATTTTTTGTGGAAAATTATTTTCATTCGGAGTAGAGATAGAAATATTATTCTCTCTATTATTAATAAATATGAAACATGTATGTCATTCTGTTTAATTTTTATGTATCAAAAAAGAAAAATAAACGACAGGCATGGACAAAGGCACGAAGTCTACAAGCACTTCTACACGAAGTCTACAAGACTTCGTGGACAAAAGAAAACGATAGTATAGAGCTTCAAGCAGCTCGATGATTGATTGATTTGAATTATTTGAATTTAGGGGGAAAGCCAATGGAATCGCCAGGGACAGCTCCTACCGTTTGTCATAATTTGGAAAATATTTTTCGCTTGAAAGTTGGGAAATTTTGTTTTTTGGAGGGTTTATTTGGGAAAATTCCATGCTAGTGGTAGGGAAAGAGCTCGCAACACATCTGGCAACCCTGGGTAGGTGCGCTCCTGGCTGTCGGCTGCCTCACGTACATCACGCGTCCGTATGGTTGGGACCGAGTGAAGAGCGCGGGCACGGCTCGGCTCAGTCACTTGTTTAATTGCTGCTCCGTCTCGCCTCAAATTAACTGACCAGGGACACGGTCGATCAGAGAATGCGGTCTAATGTGCGGTGAAGCATTTGACTACAGTGTAGAATCCGACTTAAAGTATTGTCCTGTCTCTATCCAAAGCGCTGTTGCCTCAGACCTTCCTTTGGCACAAATGGTGTTGCCAGTTCTTTGCGTTCTTACGGCTTGCCGATCACGTTTCAAACGAATATATTTCACGCGTTTGCACGTCGGTAACTTCAGTTGGTTTGACCTTAGACAAGGGCATTTTAAAGTATATATTCCAACATTTAAGGATTTAATGGTTATATTGCAATAAAGTTTGCCGGTTTGATTATGAAAAAAATATAAATAATCGCTACATTTTGAAGTTCTTAAAATTTCAACACGCAGAAACTTTATTATTGACAATGCGCTTAGAAATGCCGCGTGACGTTCAAACTTTCATGTGAGGCAAACCGTACAGCTTTATGAATTGAGGTTCGTGGGTTAGTGATAAATACATACTAAATGTCCTAGTGGTAAATACAAATTCGTATTTTGTGCGTTGTTAATCACTTCTATTCTCAATTCTATATTCTTGTGAGCTAGTGATTCTGAAAGCTTTTTGTAATAATCCCATGTTTCAGATTAATACAAAAGCAGGACAAATAAAGTCATCCTTTGTTACCTCTACAGCAACAGAAGACTATGCAGAAATTTGCAAAGAATAAAATGGTATGAGGTGTAAGTGGTGTAAGTCCGTCGTCTTTGAGAAGCCAGCTCCCTTTCCGCGCGTCTGCAATTTTCTGTGACAATTGAAACTTGATTCCAGTGTTTAGTACGTATAACGAAGAATTAAGGTGTACATTACAGGAAACACAACAAGACCTTCTAAAAGATACTACATATATTATTCATAATTAGAGAATATGTCACAAATAACTGCCTAAAATCTGTTTTTCAGATTATCTACAGCAAAGAACAGAACCCAATAACACATGAAACGGTTTGCTGTAAGGAAATCATTAAAAACTGACTGTAGTCTTATAGTATGTAAGAATACTAACACGGAAGCCTAAGTGTTTCAAATTTAATTTCGAATATATTTTAAATTTTTGTTACAAAAAATAGTTATGTCGCAATTCATACAAATTTCCGCTCTATACTGACCAACACATGTACCAAAACAAATTTGTAAGCGGAATCGTAAAGACATGCTGTAGATACTTCTACTTTCACTTTTTATTACCTTATCCATTTCACAGCACAGTCATATTCAAACGAAACTCGCAAGCCTCAAGTTCGAGGATCCATAACATTAATTATTAGAACACAATTGTATGTGTTGTAGAACATAGTGTTGATCCTTACATAGAAAGATTAAATGTATTGAAATGTGTTCATAGTTCGATAATGGTCTCGAATATTTTTTCTTATCGGGGACGTCGAAAGATCCGGCAATATAAGGGATCAATTTTTATCTTTCTCTACAATACTGTGCCAGTGTTTCCAAACGTACCAGAATTTTAATGAAGATATCATGTTCCAGAATGAAGACATTCTGGTGCGTTTAAATACCAGGATTATAAGTATACGGTAATTGATGTACGATTTAAGATTCGCTTAGAAATTTTATTCAATAATTTAAATCCAACCAATATTACAAATATCTACGATATTTGTGAAATCACTGCTCTAAAAACTTTGAGGGTGACATTAAGATATGTTGCACTAGCATATGCTACATTAGGAAAGGATTAGAATGTCTTTGTTATAAAAGTTATAAAATGAACAATGTAAGAATTTAAATTAATTGACATTGGTACCAGGAATTTTTATGGTTGGTACTGGGATATACAGTTAATCATCTGGTAACGCTGTACTGTACTTTATCGCAATAGGAAATGTAGATAGAAAAATCTGAGAAGTTAACACAGCAGACGGCGTATTATTGCATCAGGCAATATATTCGAATTGCAGTTAAAAGACGTGATCCAAGATGTGCATTATAATGTGGCGATCTTGAGAAATCTCTCTCGTAGTTTCAAGCCTTCTGTGTGTATGTTTACGTAAGAGTGTGTAATTTGATCATTAAGCCAATGTCAAGGGATGATTCAGCAAGAAAAATGTGCAATTACTGGAAATTGTGTTCAATAACAAAATGTCTTTAGGAAGAGATAATTCAGCGTGGAATGTGAGATCGTGACGTTGGGGCCAATGATGTCATCTCAACGGTTGAGTAACCACTTGCCGAAGGCAGCGTTTTCGATTCCGAAGAAAAATATTTCGGCTGGACGGCATCCAAGAGCTGCGTGGCGCCTGGCGTCTCCCGTCCGCCTCCATCGCCTGCACAGCCCCTCTTCCACCTCCATCCCCCAAACAACCCCACCTTCACCTCCATTGCCTGCACAACCCTCCTCCGCCTCCATCCCCCCAAACAACCCCACCTCCACCTCCATTGCCTGCACAACCCTCCTCCGCCTCCATCCCCCACACAGCCCCTCCTCCGCCCCCATTGCCTGCACAACCCCTCCTTCGCCTCCATCCTCCACACAGCCCTTCACTCGCCGCCATTGCTTGCACTACCCCTCCACCTCCATCCCCCACACAGCCCCTCCTCCGCCTCATTGCCTGCATAACCCCTCCTCCGCCTCCATTGCCTGCATAACCCCTCCTCCGCCTCCATCACCCACACAGTCGCCTCAGCCTTCATCGCCTGCACAAATCCTCCGCCCCTATTGGCTACGCAGTCTCCTCCTTTGCTTCTAATTTGACCATATATCCACCACCATCGCCTACACAGCCTCTTACCCGCAGCCCCACAACTGCCTCCATCGTCTTTATAGCCTTTTCCCCGCTGCTACTATCTTCACAGTCACCTCCTCCGCCTTAATCGCCATCGCCACGGCCACTGTCACTTCATACACCTCTACCTCCGCCACCACTACAGTCACCTCCGCCACCACTACTACTATCATCATCACTACCATCGCTGTCACTATCACGACGATTGATTGTTATTGACTCCGGGCGCGTCAACTGCTAAGGTCATTAGTCCCGTGAGTGTAAAGGGTTTGTTCCTCTGGAGGAGACGGTGGTTGGCGGTGGCTGGTAGGCGAGATCCGGCGCCGACCTACCGTCGGCTACCGGGGTTTTCCTCAACTAATTATCTCCCACCAGCAAATCTCGTGTCTCGTGGGGCGCCCCACGCTGGGAACCGCCCCAGGCGGGACAAGCTGTAGGCTCCCGACCGGTCTCCCGACATATGCGGTAGTGTAGTACATATATGTGTAAGTGCGTGAAGGTAAGGGGTGAGGATAGGACAAAGAAGAGGAAGAAAAGATCGTGTGCGGTCCGTTTTTTTAAGTTACTGCTCCGACATTCTCCTCGTGTTGATAGCAGAAACCACGGAACAGTATTGATCAGAACAGCTGGCCGCTGGAATTCTCCTCCAGACAGCGGCATAGTTCGACGTAGCTATCTGGCTAGTGTCGAAAGACCTGCCACCGTCGGGATTCGAACCTAGGACCTCCTGGACAGAAGCACAGCAGTGCATTCAGTTTATGCCCTGAGCCACCTCTCCCGGTCTATTATCATTACCACTACCACTTCTACTGTCACTTCCTCTATTACTTCGACTACCGCTGCCTCTATCTCTACCACTACCAGTACTGTCACTAGCACAACTACCAGCATCCCCACAACTACCATTACCACCACCGCCACCACAATCACCTCCGCCTCGTCACCGCCATCTTGACACCACCACCTCACGAAGATATGTTCATAGTAAAAGCAAACAATATTTTATTGTAGTACGTCAATTCTGTTTTTTCCTCACCCTGTCGATTTTATTTGATTTATTTTCAAGAACTTTAAAAACTGAATTGAACTTATGAGGGAGAAGTATACTCTTATACGTTTTCTTGAGCTTCAGAATATCTTTCCCAAGCTTGAAAATCAGATCTAATAAGAGTGAGAGTGCTTCTGCGAATTGTTCTTACCTCAATATTGTTGATTTGTATACATTGCAGGGATTTCATAAATTATCGTAACATTATCTGTTTTATTATTTATTGAAATATGAATTGAATTTTATATTTGGATTTATTGGATTAAATGCACGCAAGTATTCAAACTTTTGCCATACAAATCGTGTCAAAAGAAAATAAACACAATATTTCGTATGTTGGGATTGCATGTTCATGTAGCAAAAAATGCACGTACTCCTCATTAAGTAGAACAATTCGTGCTGGAAGAGAAAGCTGTTAATCTAGAACATTAAGCGCTGAAGAGGGCAAGTGGAGCTTCTCTGGAACAGAATCGGGGAAGGGGGAAGACGTATTACCAAACAAAACGCAGAGCAGTTATTTTGCACAGAGTTCTTTCAGGGGCAATCGCAATTAGCCAGTGCCACAATTCAGCCGGAGGCTGTTGTGCATGCACAACAGTTGCAATAGTAAGAGCTGTGGCAATCAGCCAACAGCATTTTCAGTCGCCTTGCACGGGGAACCGAAAGTAAATGATGTTCACTCTGCAGCGAAAGAATCTTTTGTTGTGACCGCCCACGCAAACGGTGTACGTCGGTGGAGAGCAATGCAGTATATAGTTATATCATAATTTATATACAGAGTGAGTCAGGAGGAAAGTTATATGCTTTGAGAGGTGATACTACTGGTGATTCTGAACAAAAAGCTTCTAATAAATATATGCCCTTTTCTTAACCGTTTCAGGGTAAACTGGTCCAGTTGTTTTAGATAACCGTCTCAATGGAGCACGGTATCATCATTTTCTTCGAAATATGTTACCAGAATCCGTGGGGGATATTCCTTTAAGAACACGAGCTCGTGTGTACTTTCAGCATGACGGGGCTCCTGCATATTCCGTACGGCAAGTGACACAGTATCTCACCGAAATGTATTCTGGTCGTTGGATCGGTCGCCGTGGAGTCATTGCTAGGCCGAGGTCACCCGATCTTACCCCATTGGATTATTGTTTGTGGCTTTGGCTTAAGAGCGAAGTCTACAAGCGCAGAGTGGACACAAGAGAGGAACTGTTCGCTCATATTTTAGATGCTTGTGCTCAAGATAAGGAATGCAGAAATGAGCTCAGATCAGCAACACAACACTTGTCTACAAGAGCAGTAAAATACATTGAAATTGACTGAACATTTTTTGTGAGGAAATTTACACCATTAAACAAACCAGAACATGACAGTATCTTCATTTACTGTCACCTGCACTTTTCCCGTTCCTAGATGTTTTTATTAGTTTACCCCGAAACGGTTTAAGAAAAGGGCATATCGTTATTATAAGTTTTTTGTTCAATATCACCAGTAGTATCGTCCCTCAAAGCATGTACCTTTCCTCCTGACTTACCATATAGACACACACACACATACACACACACACATATATATATTGGAAGGGATTCTAGAACTCAAGAAAAAGTGCGCAAATTAATCTTCTCCCCCGTACCTCAAATACTTTTTAATGTTTTTTGACTAAATCAAAAAATAAATCAGGACCTGGAGCAAAGTGATAGTCCTGATCAGTAGTAAGTTAGTTACGTAGTCTCTCCGACTATACAGCGGCGAAAATTCCACGAATGATCTAGTAATACTAATCCTGAGAGTAACAGTAACAAAATAATTAAAATTATTTTCAACACTTTGGATCTTCCCAAGTAGGTTTATATAAAAGCAAACATCTCTTCACTTAACTGTAATATAGTAACGTATTTCTATGGTTTTGTGTAATACAAGGAAGATTTTTACAAGATTTTTACAAGATTTTTACATTTTTTTACAAGATTTTTACATACAAGATTACAAAGATTTTTACAAGATTTGTGTAATACAAGGAAGATTTAATACAAGGAAGAAATTTAGTGGCAAGAGTTGAGGATGGTATATTTTTAAATAGCTTTTATTTATATTTTTGTAGACTGTAGAAAAAGTTTATGGAAAACTATTATTTAGGTTCACTACATTTTTATTTCTTCAGAGTTTTAATTTTAATTTTTATTTTATTTATTTTTTGATATTTTATTTAGTGCGATAGGTATGTCGACAAAAAAGTTTTCAAAGACGGTTTCTTGATGTTGAAAGGACTCAAACAGTATAATACATTCAGGATTTCTTGTTTCATTAGGGTAAAATTACGATGATTTTTTAATGATTGCAGGATGCGAAATTGATTTTTGTCTACACCAGTTATAAGCAGACCCATGAAGTTATAAGACACTTTTATACATCGCCAAGGTTCAATATTGATCATCAAAATCATGCCCATAATTTTGCATCTCTTGAATTTCTAATTCACTTGTTTTGACATTCGGGTCAATACCACCCCATCTCGATCAGGTTTTTGTCCAGTTTTTCCTGATCCACCGAGTAAATGCTGAGACGGCCCCTTGTTGTGCTTCTGGACATAAATGTAGCTTCACTACGTGCACGTTTGCTATGTTGAGTTCTCCTTTTGCATGTAGTGGTAGGAGTAGAGTGAGGGTGAGTTCCTATTCTGTTAGCCGTGCAGAAAAATCAAATCTATAGTTTGTTTACCATTGCAAATAGGTTTTCTATAACTTGGAAACGAAAGTGCCCAAAGTTTTTAAATGTTGCAAATCTTACTTTTTTGAAAATTTTATTATTTTTTAAAACTTTCATTAATTTTTCAACAATTTATAGTTACAATGTTGGGAAAGGATCCTGGAACTCAAGGAAACGTATGCAGATAATATTCTCCCCCATACGTCACATACAATTTTTACTATTTTTTTTACCAAAGAAATGAAATGAAATAAATCAAATAAACCTGAGCTGCTCGCTCCATACGCTCTGTGAGCGATTGAGGACTTTTCTTTCGCAGAGAACCTTGAAAGTAACGCTTCTTTGAAGGCGCAAGTGCAGTTTAATCTGGAGCGCCGTCGGGTTGAGAGGTCCTCCTTGTCTCTCACGCACGTGTGAGCTCACGCGCCCGTTTACACACAACGCAGCACTCACGCACTTTCACAACACGTGCGAACAATTGCGCCTTCATTCGCGTTCACGGTCAAAAGCGCTTACTCACACACGTAAACACTTTGGTTCGCCTTCGGAGAGGGAGGGATGTTATTTTGACCAGGTTGGAATTTCTGCCATCTTCTCTCTTCTCAACAGTAGACTTTTTACCATACACTAGAAGTTTTAGGGTTTAAAATTCCCGTATTAGGTACCTATAGACACAGGTGGTCTCAGTATCTTGATTATTGATTACTTACTGTGTCCTATTAAACTCCTCTGTTCGTTATTCCCGTAATTGTAGTGCATGCTATATCCTGAAGGCAGCGTTTTTCTCTCATGATGGAATGTGTTATCCGATGCCGGCCTATACAGGGGCTTGCGGGTTTATCATCTCTATGTATCTCCCCAACGGGGCACAGCGACTGAACTGGGACATGCTCTAAGCTCCCAACGTGTGGGTAGTGCAGTGCATTGTTAAGTGTGTGTGTGTGTGTGTGTGTGTGTGTGTGTGTGTGTGTGTGTTTGAGGCGAAAGGAAGGGAACAGGAAGAGAACAGAGAGGATCATGAGGAAGGAAATGTGGAGCGCGTTTCGTGATGGGTTCGTGTAGGTTTTGCCCTATCATGCGTCTGGAAGATGTACAAAGCTATTCAAATAGGTAATACCAGGGGCGGCTCGTCCCAAGGGGCCACAGGGGCCGGGCCCCACCAAGACTTAATAAAGAAAAAAAATGTTTATTTATCTTTATCGTAATATCTTTGTGATAATTGTAGTACTTTATTAGAATTATTTATTCGTGAAGATCGACAATTCATTCCCAGTACTTATTCCAAGTGGCAAAAACAAGAAGTGGGGATCATAGTTACTTGCCGCCCTCCAAGATAGCGTTATACTGCGATTTTTGTAGGAAGAGCTCTCAAGATAACTCAAATCCCATCTTCGCGATGGAATATGTCACGGCATTTCGTGTCATTCACAGTCGTTCCGCTAAATTTCGCACGATCGCGACCGTATGAAGCAGTGCTTGCGATCATGCGACTTCTACCGGCAAGACCGAGAAAAGACGCCAAATGCCGTGACATATTCCATCGCGAAGATGGGATTTGAGTGGCCTTGAGAGCTCTTCCTACAAAAATCGCAGTATAGTAGCGCTTAAGGGGCCCGGCCTGCGTGGGCCCCTTGAGCAGTAACTTCACTCCGTTTGCAAGGTCAGCGCCCTTTCTTACTGGGCGCGACCACTGCTTGCTAATTTTAGCAGTCCGAGGGGCCCGCACCAGCGGGCCCTTCTCAGAGGAACGGCAGGCTGAGCGCGCGGTTTTCAAAGTGCACGTGAAAGTTCTGCGCGCTATAAGATGAACATAGTGGATTCGTTACACCGTTTTCAGTTTTCTTCACTGAGACTTGAAGAAAAAAATGATATTAAACTGTTAAAAGCACATCAACCGAGTGACTTTTCATTTACACAAGTTGATGGGAAGAAAAAATGAACATTCTGTAACTCGTAATTTCAGGAAAAAACTATGGTTCACTGAGAGTGAAGAAAAACAAAGCTTATTTTGCTTTTTTGTTTATTATTTGGTGGTGAGGGATTGTGGACGACAGTAGGCTGTAAGGATCTGAAACATTTGAGGGAAATGATAAAGAAACACGAAGAAACGCACGAAGCAACACGAAGAAGTTGCATTCAGAAAACGCTTGTAAATTTAAAACTTTTCGAACCTTGAACATTGTAGTACAGATTGATTCGGCGGTCAAAATTTCAATCTAGAAACATAATGAACAAGTCGCAAAAAATAACCTATTTTAGGTAGAGAGATTGAGTGTTTAAAATTCTGTGGTACTCATGAACTAGCATTGAGAGAGCATGATGAATCTGAAGATTCAAAAAACCGTGCAAGTTTTTAGACTTATCGTTATTCGGCAATCTACATTGTGAGTTAAATGAACATTTAAACATTTTTGTGTTTATAATATAACTCACACGACGTAGAATGAGCTGCTAGATTCTATGTATGAAGTATATTTGGACGAAGTGAAGAGAGACATAGATGTAGCAGATTTTGTTTCCCTGCAGGCCGATTAAACAACTGACATGGCACGACGAAGTCAATTTGTCTTAATTTTACGATATGTTCCCCTTTCGAACTCTCAGCATTCAGAAAGAAAAGCAACGGCATTAGCGTAATTTTTACAAAAATCATCTGTTTCCGTTGACATACCAATGTTTGATTAAACATCTTAATAAAAATTCCTACTTCTGTTTTTGTGGAAAACGTATAGATTTAAAGGTTTAATTAACTGATAATTAATATTAAATAATTGATTAAATGACAATTACTTAATTAAATAAGATTGATTATGAGATGATATTCGTGCTTTTGCGCCTGGCCCCACCAAGAAAAAATGTCACGAGCCGCCACTGGGTAATACGCTAAAATATCTTTCTGCCGACATTTCATTTAAGAGACATTCGTTGGCTGCTAGCTCCACATAACGTTTCTTGGGGGAGTACAGAAAATCATCAAGTCGACTCCATACAGTGAGCGTTCGTCGATTAGCAAGCGACCACTCGGCGAATGGCGAGTCATGGGGATAGGTCACCGCGCGCCGAACACGCCTGACGGACCTATCCGCCGTGTTTTGTATTTTTTATGTGGACGTCAAAGGAAGCGAACATTTGCCAACTTTCTGGGCTCCCGGGATTGGACGAACGGTCGCTCGGCGCTGGCCAAATGAGAGGAGCCTCTTTAGGTCGGAGATTCACGAGCTCACTTTAACGTACGCTAAAAATGCGTCCATTGCAGAGTTTACTACAAATGAATCATGGCACACGAGCGTGATGCACCACGTCCGTTCTGCTGTGGCATCGACAGTCCGTTGTGCTGCAACATCGATGACGATGCTTGTATACAAATATCGATGTTTAAAACATCGATGAATTGAAGCCGGTGTTTTTTAACATCGATTTTGTGTGATCGATGTTTTTTTTTTGTTTTCGATGTTTTGTTTGTGGATGGAAAATTCCCATAATCACAATCGTGTAATAGCTATAACATATCTAGAAATGTTATGAGTGTTATTATTGTAGAGGCCAAAAGTTAAATATCGAGACGGAACGTAGCAGAGTCGAGATTTTTATTTTGAACGAGGCTGTAATAACTGTAATATTTCGTGGTATGTTCAGAATTTTATCGGTCCCCATAAAATCTCACGATTTATGTGAAAATTTACGACATTATTGCGATAGTAAACAGATGATTTCTGTTGCTGCGGCACGTTACTATGATATTGTAGGGTGTTGCTTGCAATATATATACTTAAACAATATTCGTATATCGTAGTTTGAGAAAAGTTGGATGCAAATAATTCTCCTGAACGTAAAAATACCTAAAAAAATGACGTACTCTGAGAAAGTTGGCGCGTCGACTTCTAATGGCAGTAAGATCGTCAGTAAATACGATTACCGGAGAAGAGTTCCATTTGGTGAAATGCCAGGAAAATGATATTAATTTACCTAATAATACATTTTTAATGACACTATTAATATTACAATTAACAACAATTATCCCCAAAACTAATGAGTTGCTTTTACTCCGAATCATTTGAATCTGATTTGTTTTATATATCACAATGTTTCTTTTCTTAATAAACATTTGACTTGTGATGAATCGATGATTGTTTATTTACGTTGCTAAGAATGTTAAAACGCGTTGCTAACCATGATACATTTCTTAACATACAGGTAAGTACAAGAACAATGAACAAACCTTAGGGTTGCATGTTAACAGGGGTTAAAGACTTATGTGACCGATAACGAAATAATAACTGATGGCACCACTGTCTTATGTGCTCGAACCAAACAATACGCGTATTGCACTACCTTCTTCGAGATATACCACTATACCTAGTCTGAGTCCACTATACCTAGCCTGAGAAGATCCTAGTGCCATGGTGTTTACTTCGTATTTCTTACAAGGAGAGGAGGCGTTTCTCTATGTTTTTAGTTAAATTTTAATTACAAATTAATAAATACGGACACTATCGAATTAAATTTTATTGCCAGCATTAAAACATCGATGTTCACAAAGATCGACGGCTTTGGTCGATGTCTTATTGACGTCGATGTTTTGTTGTAATGTCGCATCCCTTACGTTACGTCCATAATGCGACGCTCGTGTGCGCGCAGCCTAAAACCTCCAGCGCACTGGTGCGAGACCCACGCGTGAAGAAACCCGACCCTCTCCTTATTTCCACATCCGTAAAAAGCAAAAATGTATTAGGAATCTGTACGTCACTGAATTCGAAATACGATACGAGATACTCTTTCCATTATTTGATTGATTTTTCCGGGCATGCCAACTGTTATGGTCATTGGTACCGTTAATGTGGTGAATGTTTTTTATCCCTGGTGTTTCTTCCTGGCTGGGTGGTAATATCCGGGGAAACCTACACCTCGACATGCGGGAAATTTCCCACTCAATGTATCTCCCCAGAAATGCACTGCGTGCAAAACTTCTGCCGACTTGACAGCCGGGAGTGGGGGAGAGCGATGTTGCCACTTACTCGGGCGGCGGACTCGTGTTCGTTCTTGCGAGATCAGCTGTTGAGGCATACACGTCCAACTTATTGTATTTTTGGTAGAATTGTAATAATGACACTAGTTTATTTTATGAAATTCTGTTACAAAACTTTATCGCAGTCCCTTACATTATAATCCTGCCAAAGCAAGGAATAACGAGGCATTTTTGCATAAGACGCGTAAAGCAGTTGAAAGTAAGTACAGCGATACGCGTTTTAAAAAGGAAGATGCATAGTTTTCATTATGAAAGATTTATAATAGAGAAGTATCTAAAAGCAAGACATCTTGGTTTGAATACATATCTTTCAAAGAACGTACACAATAAAAAATGCAGGACTTTTCGAAGTTACTGATTTTGCCTGTTATTTACAAGGTTTTCAAGGAGGCGTCTTATTGAATGCATTGGCATAAAGATAAAAATTAGAAATGTCCCGTAAGGTGGATGTACATACATCGTGTCATAAGTATATGAGCCTTTAAGTAAGTCTTTATCAGTACACGACATAACCGCACACACGATGCAAAACCTAACAAGTAATGGCGCTTCTCTTGGAGCTCAGCGCTCTTCAATTTTCAGTTGCTTCGCGCTATTACATTTCATTTGTTTCTTAGTAAACGTCGGCAACTCTGTAGTGACATCATCACAATTTGAAACCTCTGATTGGATAACGGAACCCCCTCTCCCCTCTGAGCCTGGAGCTGTCAAGTTGGCAGAAATATTATTCGCAGTATACTCCTACCAGGATAAGCTCCCGAATATTCTCCCGAAATGGGTGGTAGCGAAGTGCTGGTATGTGTACAGATGCTCGTATGGGAAAGTGGATGAGGAAAGAAGGTTAGCACGCGGTCCGTGGCCCGTT
Source organism: Acheta domesticus (assembly GCA_031308135.1). NCBI lineage: Eukaryota > Metazoa > Arthropoda > Insecta > Orthoptera > Gryllidae > Acheta > Acheta domesticus. Next base: position 101,918,574 of record JAHLJT010009419.1, on the reverse strand, counting down.
TGTTCGAGACTGCTCCGGTATTCGCCTGGTATCGAACGATGAAACCACGATAAACAGCCGCCGACTCTAACCTTGGACTTGGAGAGAAAGGAGGGCCGAACTTCCAAAAATGTAATAAAAATTCATAAAAAAAAATAATGTAAAGTGTAAAATCTAGTGTTTACAGATAACGCCGTAACTTAAACTCGAGGCCTTTGGACTTATAATGCCAGGTAGTAAGGCTCTGGGGAAGATCGTTTTAGCGTTATTCGTGATCAACGTCAACAAACAGATCATTGTAAGTCTACATTTGAGCGTACCTAATTTAGACCCATTTTTTCACTATTATTAATATTATTATTTAAAAAGTGAAAATGAAATTCTCTCCCTTTCCATGGAATTCTCTTTTAAAGCCCCATTTGTTATGATTGGTTGAGTGTGTGCAAAAATTGCAAAAATAATAGAGGTGATAAATGGTCATGTAGATACTTTACTTGATGGTTGGATTTGATATTCCACGCGACAAACACAATGAGGGCAAATATGCCCTGCTAATAAATATTAATACCATCTGCTACTTAAATTCAGATCGCCAATAGGTGTTACACATCCTACAGTCTGAGGCACCCTCGTCGTAACGTATTGCTACTAAAATATACTTCAACTCAGAAAGAAAACGTGCCCTCTATTAATTTTGAAGCAGTTCCTCGTTATTTCGGTTACTGTGTAGGAGTGCTGTCTCCACTCCTGACCTCCACATCTGCCTCCACCTCCGACTTTATCGCAGTCGACGAAGTTTGCGGCAACCACTTAATGGGATCGCGACGCCATCTTATTGATCGTCTTCACGAAGGGAAAGCCTACAAAGAATGACGAATATTATGCCAACCTGATGGAAAAAAATCTGGAATGCCACCTAACAGAAGAGGAAAGGTAAAAGTTCAAAAGATGAACGATCACTTTCCTCTCGGAATGCCGTTTTGAAGAAGGCAACTTCAACGAGCATTTAATTGTTCTTGGAATTGGAATTCGGGGACGTTTCTTTTGATGTTGGAAAGCACCAAGCATCTGTTTTGTGCGTATTGAAAGTTCGTTTTGGAATGTATACTGCGATTTTTGTAGGAAGAGCTCTCAAGATAACTCAAATCCCATCTTCGCGATGGAATATATCACGGCATTTCGTATCATTCACAGTCGTTCCGCTAGATTTCGCACGATCGCGACCGTATGAAGCAGTGCTTGCGATCATGCGACTTCTACCGGCAAGACCGAAAAAAGACGCGAAATGCCGTGACATATTCCATCGCGAAGATGGGATTTGAGTTATCTTGAGAGCTCTTCCTACAAAAATCGCAGTATAACAGAAGTTAAGTAGATTCTTGTTATTTTAACGTTCAATACGAATTCCAAGAAAAAAAAGTAGTTTAATGCAGTGTTGCCAGACGTACCAGGATCCTGGTATTTTTACCAGGATTTCAATGAAGTTACCATGTACCAGGATGAAGTCATTCTGGTATTTTTAAATACAGGGGTTTTAAGTCTACAGCGATTGACAATGTACGATTTAAGATCCGTGTAATAATTTTTTATTTAATAATTTACAACTAATACCAATATTTCAAATAACTATATTGGTAAAAACATTGCCGGAAAAATATTAAGGGGGACATAGGATGGTCTTTTTCTAGCACATGCTGTAGTAGAAAGAGATATAACGTCTGTCTTCTATTTAGTTTATCAATTTAGAATGATTCCATATCCAGTGAAGTTTAACGTACTTCCTATGCGCGTTAAAACTTATTAGAGTTATAATATGAAAATTTTTAAATTTAAATCAATTGTCATTGGAACCAGGAATTTTAGTGAAACTACCAGGATTTTAAGGTTATTACTGCATTATACATTTAATAATCTGGAAACGCTCGTTTAATGGTTAGCGTAACTGTGCATACACCGGGAAATCGGGTTTGATTCCTGGTAGGAGGAGTCAATTCTTTGAACACTCAAACATCCATTGTAAAAAGTATTATTGCCAACAAATTATTTCTAGTGTTGGTTCTTTACGATAATATTGGGATATCACATACAAATTAAGAAATTTATATTTTTTTAAATTATCGGACTTGTTCAAGAATTTCTATTTAGGATAAAACAATGGATTTTTCATTAACATACATTTTGATTGATGTTTTATTGTAATAATCTACATTATTGAAGACAGACTTTTTTCTCAATAAAGTTCTTTTTCTTCAAATTACAATTCTCAAGACATGAGTATTTTTGGGATAATTTTGTGTGAATTCGAGAAAATTAAAAAAATGTAAACAGGATTTTCTCAATATCTGCCTCCAATTTGTCTTTAAATTATTACTCTCATGTTCGCTCAATAATAGGACACAGATTAAATTTTCATTAAAATTACATTTAAGTTTTAATGAGGGGATGGACTTATTTCGAATGTGGATAATTGGCAACGCTGGATACCGAAATAATGTTGGATTATAGAGAACAAGGATTTAAGGGGAGGGATGTGAGAATCCCCACACGGGTAGCTCGCTGGTCAGCGAGCTCCGTTGGTCGGCGTGCTCACTTTTCATGACGCTGGGTTCGATTCCCGGTCAGGGCAGATTATAGTGTGCGCTTTCCTTGGAATCTCCCAATATCTGTTGCTGTGTGACCATGAAAAACTCACTTCTCGGGTTGAAAAGACCAGAATACGGCGTAGGAATAGCTGTGACTAGTGGCGGATCCACGGGGAGGGACATTGGAGGCCGTACCCCGGCCCCCAAAATACTAGAGCTTTCGTTTATTTCCTTATTTTTATTTGGCAAATAGATTTAAATATTTATAATACGTAATTATTTAAAAAATAATATTGTATAGTACCATTGACACGCTACTAAAACAAACAATAAAATAAAAAATGTTTATTATTTTAAAAATATCTATGATCTCCCCAATTGATCGGCTGAATCCATCCCTGTCTGTGGGCTAACCACACGTACTCCTTAACCCGTGGCCGCAAAGGCAACCTCTGACGCTACTGGTAGGCGTTGGCCCCGTTAGAGGATGTTGTGCCAGTACAGGCAGGTAATGATTAATTGTTAGTGATTCTGGGCGCACCAACAACTGAAGTCATTAGTCCCTTAAAAGTAGTGCATGATTTTTCGTCGGGAGGTGGCGGTGATCGCTCCTCAATGGATGGCGAGATCCGGTGCCGACCTACCGTCGACTACCGGGGCTTTCCGCAACCAGGTATCTCCCACCAGCAGGCCACCACCCCAGCCGGGTCAAGCTCGACGCCCCCGACCGGTCTCCCGGTATGTGTGGTGGTATAGTGCATGTTGCTGTAAGTTTGTGTAAAGTAAGAGGATAAGACAAGGAAGAGGTAGCAGAGATCGCGCGCGGCCCGTTTGTAAGGGTACTGCTTCGACATTCGCCTGGTGTTGATCGGAGAAACCACTGAAAAGTACTAATCAGACCAGCTGGTCGCTAGAATTCTCCTCCCAGCGGCGACTGAATTCGGCCTAGCTGACAAGCTAGTTTCGGAAATCCTGATAAAATAATAATAAAAACAATGGTAAAATAATAATAATAATAATATTCAAACTGATTTATAAAAAAATAAATTACATTAAGGAAAAGAAACTTTTATAATGTAACTCCGCACTGAATGTTTGTATAATTAAGACAACACTGCACTTCACTTCACAATGACCCTTCAATCACTTCCTTCGTTATTTATCTGTTCTGCATTACACGACATCTCACTTCAAACAATGCATCGCTATATAACCCACTATTCTTAGTTAAGTTCCTCATTTACTTAGTAATTTCCCAAATTAATTTCCTAAACTGTTGAACGCTTCGAGGAAAGGGTTCAAAGGTTTTTGCAGGCAATCTTTTCCATTCCGTTATCGTTCGATTTGTGAAAGAAAATTTTCCGACATCCGTGCTCTGCGGTCTTAAATTAATTTAAAGCCTGTGATCCCCTCTTCATCTCCTATTAATTTCTTTCCAAGCTGGATGACCGCTATAGGCTTTATACAAAGCGCACAGTCTTGCTACTAATCGCCTGTTTTCGAGTGAATCCCACCCTCCCATTTTCTTGCCCCTGAATGTTAATGTTGCTGCCCTACTTTGAATCCTTTCCAAAGTTTTACACTGCATACTTTGGTGCGGATCCCAACGAATTGTTCCATAGTCCAATATTGGACGAACAAGCGATAAATAAGCAATTTCCTTCGCGTTTGCCGTGCTCTTTTTTAAGGTGCGCATTACTAAGAGAAAATATCTCCAGGCTTTCCCTACAACAAAATCTACGTGACTTTTCCAGCTTAATTTACTATCGAAATGGATTCCTAGGTGCTTACAGGTCTCGGAATAATGTCGTTATTTAAAAGGTAATTTGTTTCTCTGTAACTACGACCCCTGCCAAAAGAGATGGATTTGCTTTTAGAACTATTTATGGTCATTCAATTATTTTCTGCCCAGTAATATAACGCATCAAGATCCCGTTGCACCATTTCCTCATCTTCTTTCGAATTAATACTACGATATATTATGCAATCGTCTGCAAATAACTGAACATTTTAGATTAACTGCGCTGGCAGATCATTGACGAACGCTAGAAATAGAAGAGGTCCAATTACACTCCCCTGCGGTATTTCTGACGTAACTTGCCCCGGTAGATAACTCTTGCCCAATTCAGACTTTGTGTTGTCTGTTTAGCAGAAACTCGCTAATCCACGCCATCACCCTGAGATTGATGCCTGAATTCTGTATTAATTTCTGTACAAGCCGATAGTGTAGAACGACTTGAAACGCTTTGACAAAATCTATAACTGCTGCGTCTACTCTCCCGCCCACGTCAACTTCGTCGGTTTGATTCTGAAATAGCGTGGCTACCTGACTGTTGCACGAACAACCACTCCTGAAACCGTGTTGGCCATCGTAGAGCCATTTTTTGATTACCCATTCTTGCTTAATGTAACTCGTAACTACATGCTCTATAAGTTTGCAGACCACTGACGTAAGACTTACCGACCTATAATTACTTAATGCAGTCTTGTCGCCACTTTTAAAAATTGGTACGACAAAAGTTAATTTCCAATCTTCAGGTACTTGTGAATTGAATTGTGCCGGACGAATTAGGTATTAGGTACGGTAATATTGCCTCTCCTCCTAGTTTAATTATATCCGAAGAAATGTCGTCTGGACCCCTTGACTTACTATTTTCCATAGATTTTACTTTATACTGTAGAACATTTACTTCAATATTAAACTGATTTGCAACCAATGACTTTTGAATTAGTGGATGCTCGGTACTGCTTTTGAAAACCGAACTAAAATACTTATTAAGCGCATTAGCTTTTGCCCGATCGTCAGAAATGAGCGTGTTTCCATTTTCATGAGCAACTGGAATATCTTCTTTATTTCCCTTCATTCTACGAACATGTTTATAAACTCCTGTCCAGTTATTTCTCTTCCGAACTAGAATATTCTTAAAATATGCCTCCAGAGCAATTTTCTTTTCTCGCTGCAATTCTTTTGAATGTTTTCGAAAAATGTTCATGTGCTCACTGCTGCATTTTCTGTTCTTAAATGCCTTTCTCGTTATCATTTTCATTATTCTGTTTTTTGCAATATAGTATTCTGGATCAGGATTATTTTTTAGAATTTTGCAAGGAACAAACTTTTGCAAAGATTCGTATATAATATCGTTGAACGCGCCCCATATTTTTCCACACCTTCCTCTGTTCTCAGAAAGCGGTTGTATTATTCCCTACAGAAACCTTGAAGCCCGTCTGCATTTGCTTTCTTATATTGCCGTACTTTTGTTCCTATTGTAATACCTTTCCTTGAAATATTTTCGTCAAAGTCGAGAAGAACCGCTTTGTGATCACCAATGCCCTCAACATCTATGCAAGACATGAAAAGTTATTCTTTTCACCGTCTCCACTGTCTCCGCCGACACCGCTGTTTCCTCCTTCCCCACAGTCGCACATATCTCCCCTGATGCCGCAGTCACCAGAGCGAAACCTTCAGCCCCCGCCCCTATGGTCACTGCCTGTTTTATCCTGGGCAGCTGATTCTGCCCAGCAGGCCTCGTTGCAGGCGGATGAGCGAATGGATACTGGTAGCTCAGAAAAAGATTGAAATATTTTCACTCACTTGATATTTAAGCTGCTCCACGCGGGTTCCCGGATCCACAAAGATGAACCCGAGTGTTCTAGCCACATAGGTCATGTCGCGATTCATCCTAGTGACTTTACGGGACCAAACATTCCCGCAGCGAATGACGCCACTTAGCACTAGGCGGGCGGATGGAAAGCGCCTTTTAGCTGCTACACCAAGATCATTGATGTCGCCCATGAGGTGGTCAAACGTGCGACATCTCCGTAAGTTGTTAGAGCCTCTGTGAATGATAACAGTTTCAGGGGCTTCTACATCACTGGCTTCAATTTGCGATTTAAGCTGCTCCACGCGGATTCACGGAAAGCATTTTGCGCGGAGGTTTGCGTGACCCACGTGACGCACAATAGAGACTCCAAACCAGTGATCTCAATGGATTTGTAATTCAACCAGTGATCAAACTGCATGCACAACTGCAATGCTTTGGAGGGCTGAAAATCGTGACGATTGTTTTTAGTTAGGTTGGCTGCGGTGAACTTCTACCTACAGACTTTCTTACGGAGTTAAATGTGTCCTGTGTTTTGTTAGTGATGCTTAAAATCGTCGTTGTAAAGGAAAATGGAATTAGTACGCAGTACTACATGTTATTTGAGAGCGTAGGCTTCCGCGGCCGGAGTCAATATTAAGTTGGCTGTCCGGGTGACGCCGCGTCCATGGCAAAGGTGCCGACGTTTCGGTCGCCATTCTGCGACCTTCCTCAGGGCGTAATGCCATTACGCCCTGAGGAAGGTCGCAGAATGGCGACCGAAACGTCGGCACCTTTGCCATGGACGCGGCGTCACCCGGACAGCCAACTTAATAATAATACATGTTATTTGGTTACCAATGTTTCAATAATATTTTTTATGTTTCTTTTTACACAACAATTTTTATTTCCCATAAGTTGAACTAAAGAAATTATTAAAAATACTAAACAAACAACAACACACTGCGTGAATTTTAAAAAAGTCTCCAAGATATGAACGATTGGATTGTTAAAGTATTGTACGTAAACTGCCATTTTAAAGTATTAAATATTGCTTCCTTTCCAAGTTTTATTCAGTTTTCGTGAACATAAAATATATGTTTTAAATTTTAACGAGACGCTAATTCCTGCTATTTGGTTCTGAGATAGTGAGGAAAGAAAAAACGTTCACCATCATGGCGGACCGTCACGATTTCTCAGCCCTACGCTACTCTTTTCCAACACCCACGTCGCCGATGCCGGCCTGGAAAACCTCCAAGTCACAGTCCATTATCCCTTTATTTGGGCGAGTGCGGTTCCCAAGACATGACCGCTCGCTATAACGTCCGGGTACAGATTGGAATTATGATTAATGGTTAACCCATTTCTTCCCAACGTTTCGTATACGCAACGCAATGTTTACTATTTTATTTTACGAATACCATTCTTTGAAAGCATTTGTAATTTTTTGTACAGTAAATACAGTTTTTAATGACTCTAAAACTATTTTTGTTTGATAAATATATAATACATGAATATTCATTTTAATTGTTTTCTCCATCAAGACGCGTGACCTATTTTGACTCTTTTAGGAATTTGTCTTTTGACCTTGAAATTGGTGATCAATGTAAATTTTTGTTATCACATTGCAAAATATAATATGTGAAAATAAATGTGTTAATGTTTGAATAGAATGTTATTTTCAAAACGATTTTTATAGACAAATAAATGTTGCGTTGCGTTTACGCAACGTTGGGAGTTTCCCGGCAGAATTGGGAACTACCAAATTTTACAATGGCGCCGCGACAAACGGTTCATGGGAGCTTAGTATTTTGAAACAAATGTGTAATATTAGGTAGAATATGCTCTCTTTGGTTTGTTCCATTGACAGATTCGCCAAAGGACATCATCTCTGTAGTTTTCTTGGCTCTAAAATAACTCAATGGCAGTTATGACTTCCTGTACGAAAGTTTGCGCGGTTTTTCGAAGATACCATTTACGAAAAAAGGAAGTTTTTGAAACAAATTTGTAGAAATAGAAAGATATCTACATATTTTGGCCAATAAAATCTTAGGTAAAGAATAGAAAACTGAAAAATTGAGCCCATTTTTTGGTGAATGAACAAAAATATTTGCAATCCATAGCGTGTAGCCAGAACTTATCAGCACTTATGAGAAGATAGTTTCGTACTTGGGGCGACATTTAGCTAAAACATGTGAGTTATGAGAGGTTTGGTTTCATGATGTAGTGCATATTGACAGGTAAAATATATTTTTGAAATCATTTAATGTTCATAGTGGAATATCATAGAAGGCACCAATGTTTAGTCTTAGATGAAGTAATTGGCATTTTTACGGAAATTATAAAAAATAAAAACACCAATTGCTGTTTCTTGGCAAACTTCTATATGTATCCCATTATTTTCTGTCCTTTATCAGACGCGGATTTCTATGCAAATAGAACTGTGCAACTGAGAGAAAAGGGGATCAGACCGTTCGCTTCGAACCCCCAAAATTATTTCAAAACCAAAGTTGTGCATGATTACATGATAGAGAAGCATAATAAGTTTTTGATATGTTAGAGATCCTGCTAAGCAAGGATTATTTACATTCTAACTACCGAAATTTCTGTAAATGGTATTGATTTCGAGTGCGTACTTGTACTCTTATTTCTTAGAAGCGCCATCTAGCACCCAAATTGCTATCTAGCCCCAAAATTGCAATTTGCCATGTGATACATTGATAATTAGGGAATTATAGGAAAAGGAGAATACGAGAAAGACTAAAGCTCCATTTTTTGTTTATATAAAAATAGCGGTGATAAGCATGCATACAGGCAACGAAATGTTCGTAAGAATCGGACAATTTTGGAATATTGAAATATTTGAAATATATTTAAATTCCATATGATTTTTGCATCCTTGTGCATTATCTTGAATTCTGTTTGCATATTAGCAAAATTAGTAGTCATTAATCGAGAAAACACCGACATTTATATAAAGAGCGGTCAGAACACTTTCTTTCCGGAGAACTCCCAACGTTGCGTATACGCAACGTACCGCTCAGCTTCAACCAAGAATCAAAATATTTTTAGAAAACTGGTTTTGCTATCTCTGGTGACGTATTATCAATATTCAAGTAAATTTATTAAATAAATTAAGTATTTCACTGTTTGGGAAGAAATGGGTTAATGCATTTGCTTATGAGTAATGGTTAATGATTTTGCTTCATCAATGGATCAAAATCAGGTAGTACTTATTAGAAAATTTTTAGATCTATCGAAAGTTTTTGACGTCATTGACCTTAAAATATTGCTTTCAAAATTACCTTCATATGAAATTAGTAGTACAACCCTAGTTTAGACATCTTCATACCTTAAACAACGATCGCAAACAGTAGAAGTATCGCTTTGACACAACATAACATTACTTACTCAACTTTCAAATTCTTTGCTAATTGAGTATTGGGTCCAGTACGGTTCGATATTCTTCCTGTTCTCTTTCTTTTATACGAAAAACAATATGTCCTCGACCATTATAAACGGAAGTACAGTTCTGTTTGTTGATGACACGAACGTTTGCAAAAATAAAACAATAAGCACGATATCAGAGGTTTGAAATATTTTCAAAATAACAAAGTAAACAAAGGAAAATCGTTCCAATGCATGCTTTTTTGCATTTCAATCATGTCATTTAATCGCACGCGGGATTAAAACTGACAATTATGCATTTAGCTGACGCTATGCTAACATATTTTCTCTCTCTCAATTCATTTAAGCCTCAATGGAATATTCATATAAATGAAATGAACACTGAAGTTCATTATGTATGCATTCGGAATTTTTTCAAATTCAGTCCGCATTCATGGGACTCTTTGCGTTTATTTTGTAAAAGTACATTTACGCCTGAGATGTGTTAGAATATTCTCGGGAAACAGGTCCTATATTATCCAGACTTTTAGATAGCAGAAAAAATGTACAAATAATAAGCAAGTGCTATCAACGTGATTCTCTTCACAGCGTTTGGAGTCTTAAAATTTCTTTGCTTATTGTTTTACGAATCTGTAGTTTTTGTCAAAACTGAATTAAACTGACATATTTTGACGCAATACAGACATTTATAATTGGAAGACATCTCGAAGGAATCATATTCATCACGTTTTAGTATCAAGAACCCTCTATAGGAATCCACAAACATGGGCGTTTGTTTACATCACATTGCCATTGTATTAAACAATTGAAATCGATATATACGTTTTAAAAAAGTAAAATATTTCGACTGCATTACTACTTTTATACAATTAGAAACTATATTGACCATAAAAAATAAAATAATATATTTTAGCATTGATATACAATGCTTAGTTCACATTTGTACAGTATCATTTTTAAAGACAAAATATGTTTGTAATAAGTAATATAAATACTACTTCAGATTCTAGGCCACTCCCACTCTATCATTTATTTCTTGCAGTTTCCCTCGACTGTTGAGCAAATGTTGAGATGACCTCTTGTTTTGCTTTTAGTTAAAAATGCAGCTTCACTTTGAACACTTTTTGAGCATTCCTTTTGTTGTGGTAGAACTAGCGCAAGGGGTGTGGGTTGCTATATTGTTAGCAGTACTAAAATTCAAATATGTTGGTAGTATACCGATGAAAATATTTGTTTTTCTATAACCCGAGAGGGAAAATTTCTAGTTTTCAACATGCTGCTAATCTAGGTTTGTGCGTACTATTATTGTTCACAGATATGGAAAGTCAATGATTAGGTAGAGATTTTGGAGCAGATTGAAACAGATTATAGTATTCCCCAAAACGTCACATAGAGTTTAACTGCTCTTTGATGAAAATAAATCAAATAAACAAAAATAGTTCCGCGTAAAGGTTTTACTTCCATGACCAGGTGCTTGGTGAATTTTGTTTATGCAATGCTATCTTTCCGAAAATAAAGGTTAAAAAGTGATTTCTTGTATATTCGAACGTTATCCAAACACTAAGTAGCATGTTGCTGATTGAAAGATACTAAGTAAGGCGTGATGTATTGTTGAATTTTCCAGGCACGGGAGAGCAGAAAAAGGCCGGCCTGGTGAAAGGAATTTACCAATGCGCGCGTTTTAGAGTTAAAGATCCTGTGTGGTAGGATTGGATTTATGTATTCAGGCCGAGAGCTTTTAGTCCTTAGTGGTAAATCATTCAACCAAACCAGCTCTGACGTCCTAAGGAGTGCAAAGGGTCGCGGTCAGTAGAAAGGAAGGGAAGACCTCTGAAATATATACAAATACTAGGAAAGAAGAAAAAGAGAGGGTAAGATAGACTTGGAGAAAGAGAAGGAGATTATAAGGGAGAAAGATGGTAAGGTAAACGAAGAGACGAATATTGAGAGGACTAGTACGACGAACTCTGTAACGGGGAGCGCCGCGTCTTTGACAAAGGCATTCCTGATTATATCAACTTTTACGTTGTTAAATAAGAATTCAAATAACTAAGTACATTGAAATGTCTTAATACATACTAGAACCTTATACAATAACAGTTAATCAAAATTATTCTTGAATAATTATAATGTTCTTGAGCTGAGCTGAGTTTGAAACTTGTGAGACTATGTAGGTGTGTGAATCCTTGCTTATTCTCAATCGTCTTCTGAATAAATTTTCTTTTCTACGCAATCAGTTTTTCATAATAGAAAAGTGTAGCAACTAAGCTGTTGTGGTGAGATGATGTGCTGCCGCCTATAGTAGCAAGAATTGATAAGGAATCTCAGACAATGGAAGAACTGAACGTTCTTTGCAATTTCCAACAAATTTTTACTTTCTCGCCCTTACGAAGGTATTTCGTAAGAAGAGAAATTTTGTAATCGTGCGCCCAAAATCGGCGAAGTTTTGACAAAAATATTCTTATTCCCGGGCCCAAGTAACGAAAAAGTGAATAAATCCTTTTCCTATATACAGTAAATTACTGTCCCGAATACGTTGTGTAGCAAGAATCCATGTTTTGTGGGTCCTTGATTCCGAAAAATCAATTGACGTCAAAACTTCTGTCTTTCTGTCTGTGGTCAACGCTAGGGCCTAAGCCGTTCAGCCGAATTTTCCAAAATTGATATTCCCTGATCGATCTGAATGAACTCGAAGCTTTGGAACGGATATGGTCTTTCAGTTTTTTAACATGAAGCGAGCATTATGCGTCGGCCCGAGTTCGACAAATACAACGCTTCTGAGGTGTAGTGGGTGAGTGACGGCAAGCTCACTTTGAGGATCCGAGTTCGGTCTTGGAGGGGAAAACGTTTTTCTGGTTCATGTGGTATTATAATAGTGGAGCAGTTAGAAATAATTCGATAAGTGTTTGCCTTTGTAACACCAAGTTTTTTAAAGTGAACAGACATAACATACTTGTAACTGGAAATGAAGCCATAAATTATTGAGTCTACGGATTTCCCTGTAAATCGAAATGGGGGATGTCCTATATACCATCAAACATGGGCACGTTTCAGCCTGCAAACGAGCAAGGGATCACGCTAAGACACAAGGTTTCAGCTTTACATGGAAATCACACACTCGCTGTATGGTTTCCCATATCCACGCTTGATATCCCGTGACAAAGCTGTCCCGAAAACTTCTTCTCCTCTTCCAAATGCTTTGCGTCTTTGGCATTTTCCTGCCAGGTGTCTTAAGTTTGAATCTCTGGACTTCTATTTCAGACTTCGTATTTTTCGACTTGTGCTAATGTTAGAGCTAGTAAATCCTGTAGATATTTATCAGAATTGCCCGTGCTTTGTGCACTAAAATAATGGGAATGCGCAGCAAAAATTGTAATACTGAGGAAATTAATCTTCATATTTGTAGTGGCGGTCGAAACGTTTGACCGAGAGAGGTGGGTCAGTGCATTAACTGATGCTCCTGCAATGCCTCTGACCGGGTGGTCCTAGGTTTGAGACTCGACGGCGGCAAGATTATCAACACTAGCTTGTCAGCTAGGTCGAATTCAGTCGCTGTCTGGGGGAGAATTCTAGCGGCCGGCTGCACTGATCGGTAGTTTTCCGTGGTTTCTCCGATGAATAGGGGTGAATGCCAAAGAAGTACCCTATCTGGCAACGGAAAGCGCGCGAGCTTTCCTACCTCTTCCTTATCCTCTTCTCTCCCCTTATACACACTTCTCTGTCACACTCCGGGAGATTGATCAGGGGCTTAAAGATTATCCCGGCTGGGGTGGTATCCCGCTGGAGGGAGATATCTGTTTGGGGAAACCCCGCTAGTAGACGGTAGGTCCGCGCCGAATCTCACCATCCAGCGGAAGATCATCTCCACCTCCCAATAAAACATGCACTACACTTACGGACTAATGACTTCCGAAGTTGACGCGCCCGGAATTACCAACAATCAATCGAAACTTTTGAACCAATCGCCACTACCAAAGACCACTACCAAATACCACTACCACTTACAGACACATGCACTACACTGCCACACAAGGCGGAAGGCCAATCGAGAGCTTGTCCCAGCTGGGGCGATGCGCTGCTGGGGCGAGATACCGGTTAAGGAAAACCGTGCTAGCAGACGTGTAGGTTGGCGCTGTATCATTTCAAGCAGCGTGGTAAGATCATCGCAACCTTCTGAGATAAACATTCACTACATTTACGGTATTAGTAAATGTAGCAGTTGCCGCGACCGGATTCACTAATCAATCAACTGAAGCTTAGGGTGTCTGCAAAGGATCATTGCAGCCCGTCCGCTGTTGTGATGTTGCTATTAGCGCGTATTAGCGCGGGGGACATTTTCAGCAATGTTGTGACAAAAGTGGTTGAGTAGTACCTTGAATTTTGTTAATACCCAACCTTGGCAGTTCCCTTCGCAACCTTTCTGTCATCTGCTCTGGCGAGCAGTTCGGGATCAATTCGCCATTATTCGCTGCCCTGTTCTTCGCTCCAGGCGTTGATATAAGAAAAGTTGCCAGGTTTCCTAGAAGCTCTGTGCAAAATTAATTAAGCTTGTCATTGCCCACAATGCAACTGTTTTGTAACGGTGGCGTTCATTGAACTATTCAGTGGATACGTTGTCTCGCGAGTATCCCGACGCTCGATGTCGATCAAAAAAGGCGTTCAATTACCCATTTCATGTTAATCCGAAACTATTGTGTCACAATGTGCAATTTTGGTTGTCCTGTTTTTGAGTTTTCCAATTACTGTGGTACTAACCGTGAGCGACTAAAATGATGTTCTATACAATGGGGTTATGCAATGAAATAATAACGTTTATACGCCTAACTGAAAATGAATTTGAACAAGATGATTAGGGAAGGGATTTCTAAGATTTTGCATCTTCTCGTCAGGATACAGGTAAGTGAAATTTCTTTACATTTGGTTAGAATTGGAGGCTATGTAGTTTAATATGTTAGTGCATATTTGTGCATATTTGGCATATTGTTCCTGTGCTACATATTCATGTGATTATAAGAGCAAATTTTGCGTATTTCTTTAAAATAGAGACTTCTCTAAAACTTGTCATATTTTCATAGAATTTGTGAGCTTTCATTAATTCGAAAGTGCTGGTCAGTGTGTGTTTTTCTTCTTTTCTATGGATAATAAAATACGAATATGAAAATGTTGGTTTTTGATAACACATTTTTTAAATCAGGCAGAAGAAATGCAACAAGAATGCCAGATGAATACTTACTCCAATTATATCTCCCGCGAAATAAGATAGATTACATTGTTTGCACACACACACATCATTCCAAGCAGGCTTCTTCTGAATTATTTTATCAAGAAAGATTTATACAGGAAATGAAATATTGTTAAATTGAATTGCATATTAAAACACATAAATAAGAATTTGTAGGTCATAAATGCATATTTTTAAAAGCGTATTTCAAGATTTTAGGGCATAAAATTCTCTCCCTAATGATCATGCGTATGAATTCTTCTGTATATTCATGATGTAGTTAATCATGCTGGATATTAATAGACGATTATCAATTTTATGGTTCTAGTGTATATCATATTTAGTGTTCTTGTAAAATAAATATTACAACCACTAAAAATAAACACCATAGACGCATATTAGGGTCTCCGTCGTATCGTATACAAGTTGTAAACAATTTTATGGTGATGCACGAAGAAGGGTGATAACGGATCCGAATGACGTTGGGGAGTTCTGGTGCGCTAACCAAAATAGCTCAAACGGCTACATGAATGTTGTGGGTTCAAACCCCGATTAACCCATGGATATATTCACTATGTGATAGTGACGCAATGGGTAAAGGCAAATATTCAAAAGTCGAAGATGTAATATCTCAAATATTGAGTTGTTCTCTTAGAAAGAAAATAATCTGTTTTCAATGAAGACCATCTGTGTTCCATATGTGTCTTCTATGAAGACCATATGTTTCTATAAAGACCATAGAAACAATAGTGATGACGAAACTCCAAGAAGTAGAAGTGAAACCAGAGCCAGCAATAGAAAGGTGCGAGAAAATCTCGTGGAGGAAGATGAGACTCAAATATTTTGTATTTGCCGTCTCTGCTATAATTGTGTTTTTCAGACAAATATGAGAGGGAGTAATGTAAGATCGTAAGATCGTAAGACGTAAAATTTTAACATTCAAGTACTATTTGGTATTTCTTATTTTATCCATAATATTACATCGTTATAATTTTTCTCTAAATGACCTATTTACTTCACCGATTTTTCAAATCCTCTTTAATACCTAACTTGTCTAGTCACAGAAAGATAATTTCTCTAAATTTTTAGTAAAATCACGTAGTGTTTAACTTCATATATTTGGGATTAATTTTTAATTACATAATTAAATTAATAAATTTAAACATACAAATGCTGTGACAGCATTCCTTCTCTATCAACTCCTTCCTCCCTCACTTTCATTCCTCTTTTCAATGTGAGATATGAACGTTCACCCAAATTGGGTACGTATTTTCTCCTTGAATGTCCCCCTTAGATGGCCTGAGTTTCGTCACAAATAAAGAAATTTATTTATTTAATTTTTTATTTTATTGTAATCCCTTTTTTCTATAACCCGTCATACCAGAATTACATAGAATTGTTTCATTCCCACTACTGCTTTTAAAAAATACTTTAAACTAGCTCGCCGGGAGCCTCTGACGGGTATTTTCATGTTAAAAAGTTTTTTTTTTGTTTTCAAGTAAAAAAGTTCTTTGCAAGCTCAAAATAAAAATAAATTATGAACATATTACAGTTGCTCGGCTGGTAAAGGCTGGTTACAGGTGCCAAAAATAACTCCAAATGCGTTTTAATTGCGTAAAACAGAAAAAAACATGTTTTTATAGAAATTTCTTATAATCTTCTGGAAAGATCCGCAAAACGTTGTCCTCAAGGAGACCGTTTCCTCAGGAAGGCTTAAACGCGTCAAATGACACCTCATGTGTCTCGATTGGAGGGAGAGATCTATCCGTGAGTGAAGGATTTTTGTTTGCATGGATGGGCGGACGGACGGAGGCACACAGGCAGGCACGTACTCGTAGGTTCTATTGTATCTCAATACAACCAATTTATTATATCAATCGGCGATACATGAAACACACATTTGAACAGACACTAATTCAAGCTATCAACGTTGTAATGGTAACGCCAACACAACGACAATTGGCGATCACAAAAGATGCGCGTGTCACCAAAATACCTCGCCTGAGGACAAAACACTCCTCCCCTACTATTTTTTAATATAAACTCCGAAACGATCTACAGGTCAACGATTTCGTCTAGGTCTTCCTAGTTTAATTTCTCGAATTAGATCATCGTTTACTTGCAGTTCCGCTGTTCTTGGTTGCAATCCCTCCTCCCTATCTGTTGAACATTAGATTCGTCTTCCGCTTCATCGCTGTCCTTTTTTCCGGAATCATCATTGAGATCTTGAATCAGGTTCGGTTCTGGATCAGGATTTAGCTCCGGAACTTTTGAAATAAAGGCTAAATTAGTATAATTTAACTGTGGAACAGGAAGAGACTGCGGAAGGGAATTTAATCGTGTGTAGAGGTATCTCTTCTACGTAGTCATATGTCTCTTGACGAAGTTCTTCAGGTCCCAAATCCGACGTGGTGACAGCATCCATTTGCAGTCTTGAAATTATCTGGTTTATGCTTCTCGTATGTTTCAGTCCATCTTGGTCGAGAACTTCAGAGACACTCTTTCCTTTCACGCCAGAGATTTGTCCCGGAGACCATTTCGGTTGTGATGTTCGGTAATCTCTGAACCATACTAGATCCCCGATATTAAAGCGCCTGATTTCTAAAACCTTGTTTACTTGTTCCTTTTCATGTGTATTTGGTTTAATTATACTCAACGGCGTGCGAACCTTCAAATGAGCGTAGAACATGTCAGCGACTGTACGATTGGTAACTGTACATAATGCAGTTCGCATCGAAAAAAGACGTGGCTGCCAATCTCCCTCAGTATGTTTTCTCAGTTGCTCTTTGAATGAACGCACAGTTCGTTCCACTAATCCATTAGATTCTGGATGAAACGGCGGTGTATTCAGAAATTTAGTACCGTTTCTGGTCAAGAAATTACGAAATTCTTTAGACGTTAATTGAGCACCGTTGTCTGAAACGACGGGTCTGCGAAAATCTGCGAAAATCTCTCTTGATGTTCTGACCAACACAGCAGCTGACATCGATGGTACCAATTTGATGACCGGAAATCTCGAAAATGCATCAACTAAGATCAAGAAAACGTGACCATCTATTGGTCCTGCGTAGTCGTAGTGTACCCTTTCCCAAGACTGTGCTGCTTCTGGCCATGGAACTGGTGGAGAGTTTGGTGGATTACTGCGCTCCTCTTGACAAACACGGCACTTGTGCACTAATCGTTCCACATCCTTGCTAAGACCCGGCCACCATACATACGAACGAGCTGCGTCTTTCGTACGTACTATTCCTAGGTGTGATGCATGGATTGCATCTAGCACGGTATCCTGTAGGACCTCTGGAACTACCACACGATCACCATATAGCACACATCCTTGTTGAACTGATAATTTGTCTTGCAATTCCAAAATGGTTTTAACCTATCGGGTGTCTTATTCGGCCAACCTTCGTAAACGAATTTGTAGACCTGCTTCAACACGGAATCTACTGCAGTCTTTTTGGCAACTTCTGTATGAGTGACTGATCCATTATTCACTTCCAATAGATGAATTCCAACAATCCCGGAAGTATCTTCTTCTGCTCGGCGAGGAAGTGGTAAACGAGAAAACGCATCCGCGTTCCCATGATGACGACCTTGCCTGTACACAAATTGATGGTCGTAAGCACTGAGAATGAGTGCCCATCGTAGCATTCGGGAAGACAAGTGTTCAGAAGTTACAGAACCTTGTTTAATTACACCTAATAAGTGCTTATGATCAGTAATAAATTGCAAACCTGATCTTTCAAAAATATATTTATGGAACTTATCTACTCCAAAAATAAAGGAGAGCGCCTCTTTGTCAATTTGAGCATATTTTTTCTCTGTTTCGGAAAGTGTACGAGACTTGAAAGCTATGGGTCGTTCTTGTCCGTCTGCCTCGACTTGAGAGAGAACCGCTGCCACTCCATAGGGTGATGCGTCACAAGCCAAGGTGGGAGGAGGTCGCGATCCATCGTAATGGGTGAGTACCAGTTCGCTAGTCAGGAAGTCTTTCCCCTTTTGAACTGCTTCCGTGTGTTTCTGGGTCCATTCCCATTCTACTCCTTGGTGCAAGAGTGTGTACAGTGGCTCGAACAGTGTCGCCCGTTGTTTCAAATATCTATCGTAGAAGTTAATAACGCCTAACAGCTCCTGTAACTCCGCCTTATTCTTTGGAAGTGGTGCTTGCTTTATTGCGTCAACCTTACTTTCTGACGGGTGCCTTGTCGATTCTGTATCACAAAAATTCCACTTCGGTAACATAGAGTTGGCACTTCTTCACGTTCAGCTTTAAGCCCTATTTGTGCAACCGATTTAAAATTAGCCGTACCCGTTCATCGTGCTCCTCTCATGTCTTACCGGAAATTAATATATCATCCTGAAGAATTGCCACGCCATCGATGTCAGTCAGTAGTCCTTCGATGAGACGTTGAAAAATTCCCGGCGCTGCAGAAATTCCAAATGGCATGCGATGTACTGTAAACAACCCTTTAATGGTGTTTATAGTCATCAGTTTTGAAGCGTCTTCGTTGACCTGCAGTTGGGTATATGCCTGGTCCAAATCTAGTTTAGAGAAAATTGTAGCTCCTGATAATTTGAAAAACAAATCCTCCATCGTCGGTAATGGATAACTATCTGGTTTTAAACCTTTGTTTACAGAAGCCTTGTAGTCGGCACACATTTGTAGACCTCCATCACGCTTCAAAACGATGATCACTGGAGTTGCCCACTCAGAGAATCTCACTTGACGAAGAACTTCCACTTTCTCTAATCTGTGTAATTCACCGATCCCTAATGGCATATGGTACAGGACGACATGGTAAGTATATAGGCTTCATCGATTTATCCCAATCCAAGTTCACTGGTGGACCGTTGAATTTTCCCAAAACTCTATTACTCTCTACCAGTGCTGGATGTTGAAATACCGGAATATTTAAAGTTTACATTTCCTTCTCTTCTAATGTTAGGTTATGTATCCCTTGTACGGAAAGTCCCAAAGCGTCGAACCAGTTTCTTCCCAATAATCCATGGTCCTTGCAGCCGCCAACAACAATTAGAGGTAGAGTGCAAACTCTGTTGCGGAACTTGACTTGAACGTGTTTTGATCCCAAAACCTGAACACCTTTTGCATTATAGTCACCAAGACGTAGATCCTTTTCTGAAGCTAGAAATCGATCGTTCGGCCAGTATTTACAATAAGAATCTTTATGAAATACTGTGATTTGCAGCTCCTGAGTCCACTTTCATCTCAATAGGTTGACCGTCCACACATAAAGTAATCATAATAGCTGGCGTCACGGTAACTCCTACCTGATTATTGGACATCGGAAAAACTTTGTACATGCCGAATTTTTTTTCCGACGTAGCTGTGTTTGAACCTTGTTCAAATTGAGCTCCATCTACCTTTTGCTGTTCGCTACCGTTAACCTGTGACTTGTCCGCGTCTAGTTTATGTAAACTTTTAATTTTTTCTTCGACTGGAATAGCTTCGTGTAGCTTGCTATAATATTTATTTTGTATAATTCTTTCTGCGATTTTGTGACTTACACACTTTAGCTACCTGTCCAGATTTTTTGCAAATTGTACAACACAATGAATCAGCATCCACTGGACATTGAGGAACCTTATGATTACCAGAACAACGGTAACATTCAATTATTTCTAAACTTGCCTTATTATTTATAAAAAGTTGACTGGTCGGATGTTCTCGGCAGTCTCAGCTCGGGAGTTTCAGCTCTGGAAGCTGTGTCGATTGCTGTCTGTAAGGTTAGGTCCGCTTGCTGTAGAAGACGCGTCCGAACATTGTCGTCTCTGATGCCGCAAACCAGTTGATTTCGTATCATATTGTCCAACTGTTGATTTCGTATCATATTGTCCAACGTAGCTCCGAAACCGCAGTCAGTTGCAAGTTTGCGGAGTTCTGCCACAACTCACTCACCGTTTGGTTGCTTTTCTGCAGGGCAGTTGTGGAAGCGCTAATATGCAGCTACTTCATTCACTTGTGGTTGAAAATGCATAGTAAGTTGCTGAATAATTGAATTATATTCAATTGATCGATCTGCTGTGGATTCAGAATATAGCATGACAGATTGTATAAAGGCTCTCCGCACACTAAAAAAAATGGGCACGTTTCAACGCAGCATCTGTAATGTGCATTGCCTGGAACTTGAAGTTCAATAATTGTACCCAAAGTGTCCAATCTGCATGTCTCGTAATGTCGAATTGTAGAAGGTGATGCCACAATTACTGGAGTCTTTTCCGGTTGAACCAGGGTTTAGGGTGGCACGGTTCCTTTCGTTCACTGATCCGGTTCACTAGGGAGGAATCGACTCAGTGAACCGAATCCTTGTTTTACTATTCGCGTTGAACATGGTAACGTAATAAATGTCTTTGAAAACACATTCTATTTAAGAAGCGCGTGCTACTTGAACATTCTTTACTACTTAAGCCACTCATTTTGTGTTACTTATGCCACTCGTCTATTTAGTTTAAGCAAATGCTACTTATTACATTGCTCTATGAGCCACAGAATATAAATGGGAAAAGTATAACTCACGTATTTGTAGGAATTTTTATACATTTATTTTAAGTTATGAAACAAAAATATAAAACAACAACAACAACAATAATAATAATAATAATAATAATAATAATAATATAAACGTAGAATTTTAAGAACCTGAAACAAAAGAAAGTATTTTTAAAAATAATACATAAAATAAAACCAATATCAAATAATATTAATAACTCACTATTAAATAGAATGAAAGATAAATAACGAAGGAAATTGAATAAAAGCGAAGAAAAATTTGTTGAAACAGCGTAATTTCTATAACAGAAAAACATACTTTTAAAAAGAATACAAACTAAACTTTATAAAAACCAATAGGAAGTAAATACTAATAACTCACTTTTGAATGCAATTGAACGATGAAAAAAAAATTAATATAAACAGCAACTCAGAAAATATAAACAAAAAATTAAAGTTGAAAAGTTGAAAAACATCATAATTGCTGTAAAAATAAATTCACAAATTATTTAAAATAAATTCTATTTCACAAACTCATACTACTTAACTTTGGGAGGCTATCGCCCCCCAAACCCCCCATTTTAATACGAATAAACCAACTCGTCTGTTTTTTAAACCAATTCTACTTAATATGTTAAAGAAAATGGAATTTTAAAAGAAAAAATCCACTCACACAGTCGTTGAAATTATACAATTTTAATAGTATTACCACTACCATAGTAATACTGAAAATTAGTGTAGTGTCTCGGCACGAATTACACCCTCATTACACGAAAAAACGTCAAGCTTGTTCTGAAAAAAACCCTACTTTTTACGAACTGAAGCTTAAAAATTTAATAATAAAAAATAACTTGTTAAGCTAATAAAATAAATACAAATATTTAAAATCAATTCTATTTCACAACACATACTACTTACACGTTATTATTGGGAGACTGTCACCTCTCAAATCCTCCATTTAATACTAAAAACCAACTCGTCTACTTTTTAAAGCAAATACTACATACTATGTTAATCATTCATAAATCCTGCATTGACATCTTCCATCACGGTAGACACACAAAATCTATTAAAAGATGTCTTGAAATATGAAAAAACACGAAATACCACTGTTCTCCTGTACATACGTGACACACACGTCAGACAGACGCAAGCAATCCACTTTCTGACACCACTGAATAGCATTTAAACTTCCCCTCTCGGCGCAATTCATAAAAAAAATCCTGCGTTCACTCCTTCCATCACGGTAGACGTACAAAATCTATTCCAAGAGGTCTTGAAATGCTATGAAACACACAATTCCACGAGCAAAATAACTTCTTGAACGAACGATTTGTTAATCGCATTAAATAGTGAAGTAAATAATTTTGTTGTTATGGGAACAACTAAAACATTACTAGAAGGCTTTTTAAAATCTAAAAACATGTCTGTACTAATATTTGAGTTCAAACAGCAATGAAATCAGCTTAAAAACAAGTTTAATTCAACAAAAACAAGTGTAGTGAAGTGTAATTTTCAATGTGAAGTGAAGTTGTTTTAAAAATGTCGTGATGAAGAAGAAATTTTTCGTAAAATATGAAATTGGTCATTTCTTGTATATTTATGCTTGACCATCAAAGCTAATTAACCGAAGATAACACTATTATTTATCGCCACCTCTGAAGTGAACCGTAGTGAACCGTGGCGGGCGATTCACGAGAGTAAGTGATTCAAAAGGAACCAAATGAACCGTGCCACCCTAAACCCCGGTTCAACCGTCTTTCCATTTGCTTCAGCCATTATTTTTATTGTCTGATTTCTTTTATGTTACGTATATAAAACTCTTGTGTTCGTAACAAAATGACGGCAGACTTTTTTTCTGTATCAGCGCGTTATGATCCCATCCTCGTCGCCAATATTGTAACACAATACAATCAATTTATTATATCAATTGGCGATACATGAAACACACATTTGAACAGACACGTAATTCAAGCTATCAACGTTGTAATGGAATGTTGTAATGGTACGTTGTAATGGAATGTTGTAATGGTAACGCAACACAACGACAATTGACGATCACAAAAGGTG
>JAHLJT010009419.1:101751247-101888472 GCA_031308135.1 Acheta domesticus | reverse complement strand
CGGATATATGAATTTGGAAAAAAATCATTTGAACGATTTAGGCGGTAGCGTTGGCCACGGATGGATGGACGTGCAGACGTTTTGCCTTCAGTCGAGTTTTTTGGTATCAAAGACTTTGAAAACAGGGATTCTGACTACATAACGTATTAGAGAAAGTAATTTAGTACTTATGGGAAAAAGATATATCCATTTTTTTCATTACCGAGGCCCGGGAACAAGTTTTTCTGTCGAAAAATCACCATTTTCCGATGCACAGCTACAATTCTGTCTCTTCTTACGAAGTTGAGCGAGAAAGTAAAAGCTTTGGTAGACCGAGATGTCATAGGTTAGGGCCTCGTCGGAGGCGGATTTTCAACACGTGTTGGACGATGCCACTTTGTAGACGAAAATTCTAGAAACCGTTTCTCTGATTGAGCAGTGATTTCCAGCGATCCAACCCAAGAAGGTTGCGGAGCAGTCCTTTCTACAATGCGCCACAGTAATCGCCCGATCCTTCCTCACTCCCATCCCCAGAGGGCTCGGCTTCGGGCGAATGTCCCAGGGAAGTTGGTGCTGTCGGGTGGGCGGGAGCCTGACCTGTGCTCGCGGAGCGGAGCGAGGCTGGAGTGCGCTGCCCTGTGGAGGAGAAGCGTTCGCTATTGATAGGCCGCGCCACGCCCCCCTCTCCCCGCCCCATTGCCCTGGCGGTGCCCTCTCCGCGCCGCCCAAGGCCTCACGCCCGGTGTTTACGTTACTGGCCCCTCCTCTTCCTCCCTCTTCTCCTCTTTCCCCTCCTCCCCCTCGCCCACCTCATTCGGCTGGTACTACCGCGATTTGAGGAGAAAGGTATATTAAAGTTTTGCCGCGTAGAAAACGACTGTCAAGGCGCAGCTTGTCCCCGAATCAAACGGGGTGCTCTCCGAGCTTCGGGTGTGATGGCTTCTTGGGTTTGTGCTACTGATTCCTTGCGGTTCTGTCGACTGATTCGATCGTCTGTCAATGATTATTTGCTCCTAGTGCTTGTGGTGCAAACGTGCTTATAGGGCATTAACTGACACTGACACCGAACGCCTGGCGACATCATGTTCAACGACGGAAGGAAGTTTCGGATAGAGGGAAGGTGGGGATACAGCCATCAATCACTTTTTTATCGGAGGAATATTTTGTTTACACTTTTCAGCTGTGATTTGTGCACGTGTTGGGAAATTCTTGTTAACATTATGTTAAGGTGACAAACGTCAGTAATGATACATCCATTTTTTGTTAGATGTCGGCACTTGGATGATTTACTTTCAATTCATCCGTGGAAGAAATATCTTTGCACAGTTTTGTAACTTGTGTGTAATTTGGTGCTTGACAGTTTGTCTCAGTCCATTGGCTAGTGGAAGGGATGCAAAAGCAAAGAAATGCATTAACATTTGTATTTGTACCACATTTCTGAAGAAAGAAAAATACATTGCCGACACGTCGGTTTAAATAGGGTCTAATTTTTCATCGAATGTTACGAACGATTTCTTGAGTGAGTTTTAGGGAGTGTTTGCCACGCTTTAGCGGGCAGCAATCGACTGCAATCTAGATCTTCTGCGCATGCTCAGGATGCACAAAAGTGATGCGAAACTTGAACTGCGCATGCATCGAAGATCGATAGTGCGTGCTTTCGATTGTTTAACCGATCGAAGGTGTAAAACTCCCTATTTTAGTACACCCAGTAATCGCTCCGTGCACGCATGAATAATACGTGATAAATGTAATTCCACTTTGATGCAAAATTCCGCGACATTAGAGAGTTTTACACGCCATAGCGGACAGCATTATCGATTTTCCACGCATGCGCAGATGCACAAACATGACGCGAAACATGAACTGCGCATGCGTAGAAAATCGATAATGCTGTCCGCTATGGCATGCAAAAACTCCCTATTAGCTGTCAAGTTCGCTACAAAACTGGTCAAAAATATCAATTAATCGAGGCGTGTACTTAAGAACCGTTTACGTTGATTTAAAAATAGCATTATCACAATCGGAACCGGGAGGTCCAAAGACGAAGTCAAGATTAGGTGGTACAACAGCACATGCCTTCTCGAAAAATGTCTGTTGCCATTTTCGAAAATTCAGAGAATTCAGCGAAAATGTCACCATTGCCATTTCCCCTATCTGTGCGAAAAATTTAAGAAAACTAGTGGTGCTTCCAACGCACATACTTTCTCGCTCTGCTTCTATACGGTCCTTTTTGCTATTCCACTACTTCATAAACCAGAAAAAGTGTATTATACCAGCAAACCTTTTCGGTACCAAGACCAGACAACCGAAACTCAAATTCACGAACCGGCACTTACACCACTACTCAACACCAACACCGTCTCTGTCGAACAGAACCATGAAAGAATAGAACCGACCTATAAAATGGTAAATGCATGACTAAGAAACAATTGATAGGATGGCAAAACGCTTTACAAATACAAGAGAAGTAAAAAATTGTTAAAAGTTAATTATTTGAACAAATATATACAGACATTTCCAGGACATTTATCGCAATTACTTATATTTTAGTCAAAACGTAATGCTATCGCTTTTATCATTAGGAGCCGATAATTTTCAACATGCGAAAAACGTGTCTTTATAACATGACCATGAAAGGCAGCGATAAACCGCATTACAAAGTATTCGTAGGGCTAGAAAGTAATAACCATTTTTGGAACCGTTAGGGATATGTAAGTTCATCGCATGCCTTCTGGTTATATTGTATTACAATTTAGCGTTAAAATGCTCATAATTTTACTTAAATTGGTTTATACAGATATATACTAGACAACAGTTGATTTGACATGTCATACGCTTCAGAAATCGAATAACAGATTTGAAAAAATTGTTTAAAAGACGCAGTTAGGGAAAACACAGACAAGTCCTGTCTATTTATCTATATTGAATCTATTCGTGAGTAGAAGTACTTCAAATGATTTTCAATAAAGTATCTACACTCTTCGATGTTTTCTTCCTGCAACATCACATTCATTAAATTAAAGTTCCCCTCGGGGGATTGAACTCGGTACCTTCCTTATTGAAGAGCTCAACCCCGAAAGGGCATTAACCAACCGCGCTACGAAACCGACTTGCCGGACAGCAATATTTCAGTCAAAACGTACTTGTATCAGTTCTATCATTACGATGCCGGTAATTGTCCAACATGCGGAAAACTTCTCTTTCAAAAAACATGACCAAGAAAGGCAGCGGTGAACTGTTTACTCCACATAATTTATCGGATAATCGGCATTTGGAAAATAACTACTGCGAGAAAGTATCTGCCATTCTATAGCATCACTAGTTTATTTATACATTTACCTTCCCTTCTTACATACGTGCAGAAAATTTAAAGAAAAAATTTGGAGCGGTTTTTGAGGTAAATTTTTTTGTAAATTTGAATTGCAATTTACGCAAAAACTATTCGTTTTTCAAAAAAATGGTACATGACCTTATTTGAAGTGCTTATTTTGTACAACCGAGTTTGTCTGAGGCGAAAATCTCTATCTTCAATTTTGCCGTTTTTAAACAGTTTTTTGCTATTTTCGAAAACTAGGGCCTATCAACGAAAATGATGCCTACGTCATTCCCTTCAACGTTCTTGGCACTATTCAACACCAAAATATAATCAAAAAATTTGGAGCCATTTTTTTTAATTCATAAAATCTCAAAATGGGCTTCATGTAAAGTATCCTCAAATACTAAGATATCGGTTTCAAATTCAAGAGGCCTTGAGACGAGTCAAAACCATCGGAGAATATCAATTTTGAAGAAAATCGACCGAACGGTTTAGGCGCTAGCGTTGACCACAGACGGACAGACGGACGGGATGCCGTCAATCGATTTGAAGTATGAAGAAGCAACAAATCATGGATTTTGACTACACCACGAGATAGAGGATTTTTTTTCTTAATTTAGCAACAGATTTTATCCACTTTTCTGTCACCAGACCCCTGCTATAAGAGATTTTCTGGCGAAAATTCCGTTTACCGCCGCACGATTACATAACTTTCTCTTCTTACGAAGTATTCGTAAGGCGAGAAAGTAAAAATTGGACCCATTTTTGAAATTTTTTAATAAATTGTATTAACTTCAAACAGAAATTACGCGTAAACTACTTGTTTTTTCTCCAAAAATTGTTCATGTCTTTTTTTAAAAAAGGGGGAAAATATTAAGGAAATTATTTTGGAGCCTTATTTGTAGAAAACAATGTTAAAAAATTGCCTTGTATTTCACGTAAAATTATGCGAAAACGCATATTTCGTAAAAATTTATAAGAATTTATTTCTAGATGTCTTTGAAAAACATATTTCATTAAGGGAAAAAATTGTCTTCAAAATTGTAGTAGTGAAAAGACGCTCATCAATTTGTAACCTTCCGTGATTTTCGAAAATTCAGATGTTTAAAATGAAAGTGTGACTTGCCCCATTTTTTAAGTTTCCTTTACATTATCCGAGGAAAACGTTTAATAAAAAAAATGGAAACATTTTTGAGAAAATTTTGAAAATGTTGAGGCTTCATGTATAAATTAAAATATGTTTCAAAAGTGCAGAAGCTTGCATTCGTTCATTTCGGTCGGGAATATCAATTACGCGTAAAACCTAAACCATTCAGATGATTTTTGGAAAAAAAATCTTCTGAACGGAGTAGGCGCTATTGTTGACCACAGACAGACAAGCCGTCAATCGATTTGTCGGCATCAAGGACCCACAAAACATGGATTCTGACTACACAGATGTTACGTGTAGATACGTATTAGAGGAAGTAATTTACTACATATATAAGGAACAAGATGTATCCACTTTCTTGTTACCAGGGCCCGACAGTACGAGTTTATCTGTTGAAAAATCTAATTTCTTCGCAGCATCACACTACTTCCTCTATTGCGTAAGAATGTAGTAAGGCCAGAAATTAAAGTGAGTGGTCAAGTAGGATAAACGAATTCGAACGTTAAATGAACATTGTTTGAAAAAATGTTTGTAACGAGTATTGATAATCTCACACGAACTGTAATTGTACCCGGCTGCCAGCGTCACGCAAGCGTATTCGCCGTCTTCTGCAGTCCCGACGCGGCAGGCCTCTTTGTCATTGCTCCTTGCCTAAGCCCTCCGGCCGTGCGTCGGGAAAAGGGAAGTTGGACTAAAGATGAAGCAGCCAGCGCATAGGGTTGGGAGTGGTAGGCCTACCGGGCCCCACAAAGTCTAGAAATTCAGATCAATAACACTTTTTAATTAAGAAGGTAAGACTTCATGGATATACTCTTTTTCTTTACGTTTGAAGTTATATATGAAGAAGGGAATCAAATGGGAAGGGCGCATTCATCTGCGATTTTCGTTCCGCCACAAGATGTTAAGATATTCCTCAGCCCTCGATCCATTTGTCCGCATGCGAACTAACGAGTGTCCGCGCCCTTTAGAGCTCAGTTGGAATCACAAGCGTGCCCACAGCGGAGCCTGGGAGGCTAGCTGGACTATGGCTTCCCTAAAATTTTGGAAAAGCCCGTAGCCTTACGTAACTATGATTAGTACGTAGATTTTTCTCCCTTTTTTTTATTACACCATCAGATAATTATTTGGCATGTTGGGAAGAGACTGTCCGAGACATTTATCAAGGCTAAATAAATGCTCCAAATCAAATGAATTGATTGCCTCATGACCGATAATTTCATTCTCCTTGCAGTATGTTTTATTGATTTATTTACTGTGTCACTACGTTGTATTCATTCAACTTCGATATATGTAAATAAAAAGTTTAATGGAAAAGGGAGGCTAGAAATGTAGCTTGCCCCCTCGGCTTTTATGCCGCGTACGCCTTTGGTGAAGAAGCCTTGTGCGGGGACGTAGAAGTCATGCGCGATTGCGGCAGGTGCAACTTGGCCGCGCCGCGTCGCAACCGGACTCGATGTGCGGCGGGGGCGGCGAGCACCGACCGCGACCTTCGCGCCCATCCCGCTCCCCGCCTCTCCGCCCGCCCCGCCCCTCCCCACGCGCGCCGCCCCCTGCGCGGCCCAAAAATAGCGCGGGCGGGCAGCGGCGCGCTGCGCGGCGCGGCGCGGCGGACCGAGGAAAATGTACAGCCGCGGCGCGCCGCGTGGCGCGTCCGTAAAGCGCGACCCGCGGAGGCGAAAGGAAGGGGCGGGGGCGAGGGGCGCAGCTCGGTGCTTTAAAAATTAAACAGAATTATTCCCAGTATTTCACTCATGGAATTCGCTCCAGTAGTGTCAAAGAATATGATTGATTCGTGATTCTGGTCAGCTGCTAAGGTCGTTAGTCTGGTAAGTGTAAGGCGTGTTTTTATCGCGAGAGGGAGCGGTGATCTTCCCCAGCTGGATGGCGAGATCTGGCGCCGACCTGCCCGTCGACTAGCAGAGTTTTCCCTAACCAGGTATCTCCCACCAGCAGGGCACCCCCACATTCGGGAAAGCTTGAGCTCTTAACTGGTCTTCCGACATGTGTAATAGAGGGCATGTGAGTGTGTGTAAGGGGTGAGGATATGACCCACAGGAAGGGGAAGGGAAAATCGCGCGCGGTTCGTCACCCGTTTGGTAGGGTACTAATCCGGGATTCGTCTCGGAGAAATCAGGAAAAACTACTATTTCAGCAACAGACCGCTAGAATTCGCCTCCAGGCAACGGCGGATCTCTACTATCTCGGTAGCGGGGAAAATCCTGTCACCGTCCGTACTCGAATCTGGGACCTGGCGATCAGAGTAACAATGTCAAGTGTGCATCAGTCAGTGCGGTGTGTCTACAAGAAAAATCTGTTTTTCTTACCGCGTTTTTTACTACCTTCTCGGTGCTGGCTGCGGCACATCAATAACAGGTTTCTGTAGTTTGTATTATGAATAATACATGACAATGTTTGAAGGGACTCGAAAGGACGTTACTTGAAACACACAAATTTGCTTCGTATTGAGAGCATCCCGAACTCTCATAATTATTTTCTTCTCTAATTAAATACCACTTGTATGAAGTAATTTCTAAATAAATTCCGTCGACGCGCACTCGTAAATTTATGTGAACTTTCCAATTCACATGTGATATTATAATGATCGTATTCCAGTATTTATTACCGAGTGTAAATGAGGGAGGTACCTATTATACCAGTCCAATTTCCTAGAGATGATCACGGTGGTTTTCAATCCCATTTCCTCTGTATGTCGTATAGGGTTTTCGTGATGTCGTTGAGAGAGGTGGTTGTGACATTTGGGTGTAGATGAGGTACATTGTTCTGAGAAATGAATGTCGTATAGGGTTTTCGTGATGTCGTTGAGAGAGGTGGTTGTGACATTTGGGTATAGATGAGGTACATTGTTCTGAGAAATGAACTGTTCCATCACATTGTACACACCTATGCCTCCGCATTTTGTGTTTCAACTTGCACATTATCCAGAAAGTTGATGGAAACACCTACGCTTGGTGTGTGGAATTAGTCCCTGCTCTTCTGCACGTTCTCTTTACTGACCCGCTACTAAATGAGATGCTCATCTGAGCGCATTTAGTGTTTGTGAGGTGTAGAACTTTTGAAGTAAGGCGATTTAAATGAGCGATGTCCCACTATGCAGATCTGGCGAAGAGCCAACGTAATAACCTGTCCTTAAACATTGGCGACTATTTTAGGGATGCAATAACCAATTAAGTTTGCGTCAGAGATAGGTCCATCGTATATTGTGTTTCTGAATTATTAGTAGTAGACGTTACGCATAAATTGTGCAGAGAAAATGCATCACTAATTGCAACATGCTTTGCTCTTAATTGACGTTTAAGGACGGACCCAATTCGTCGAATAAACACCATATTAATAGCACCAAGCACGTTGAAAAAGTGTTCTTAATAGCAAGGAATGAATTCGTTTTTCAGGTTGTGGAAATGGTTTCGGCAGTCGAAATAATTGTCTTGCGGGTTGCGTTTTAGTTGCTCTGCTCGACAAATAGGACTGATTTAGGCCAACAGCACGGTCCTTCGTATTGTTTCCAGCAGCGGTAGAAAACGAATGACAACATTAATTAACTGACAAATGTATTTATGAATAAAGCTGCGTCATACGCATGAGTATTAGGATTGAGTAGGTACTGCGCAGTATAAGAGTAGGCGGAATGACAAAATGAAATATTTATATTTTTCAATCTCATTGTACACATTTTCATTGTTTTTTAACTTTTTCGGATCCCGGGAGATCTAAAGAAACCATACACCACTCTCACATTGCCTAAGACTGCATAGTTTTTGCTCAATTTGTTTTTCATTTTGTTTTTTTCGTTTGGGTCATCTAGGGATCACGCACCAATTCCAATGCTTCTTCCTTTGTCCTCCTTTCTTCTTCCTCCACTACTCTTTCATCTTCTCACTGTGTATCCTTTTTCTCTCCGCGGACCATTTTGATCCCGTCTTCTTTTCCTTCCTGCCTGCCATCCTTCCATTTCTAACACTTTTTTCTTAAACATCTTTCTGCTGCTTCTCTTTCCCTTACATTGTTTCTTTTCAAAATCGTTCCTAACTGCTTGAATTCAGGCTGTTGTCGACTTCTTATTCCAAAGATATTTAAAAATTTGCTTGGTTAATCTGTTGTCGTCCATTCTATGTAAATGTCCAAAAAATAGCAGTCGCTTCCTCCGTAATGTTTCGGTTAAGTTTTCTATAGTACGATAAACTTCATTACTTCTTAATTTCCATACCTCTGTATTTCTTATCGGACCGAGAATTTTGCGAATAATTCTTCTTTCTAGCCGGGAAACATACAAACTTTCTACTTTGTGTAATTTGTAGTTCAGTACTAAACATTCACTTGCATAAAGACATTCTGGTTACACTACTATTTTGTAGTGATGTATTTTCTTGTTTTTAGATAGAGACTTTTTGTTGTATATGTTCCTGGTTATGCCATATGCTCTCTCCATTTTGTGTACCCTTTCTTTTAGCAGCAAATTTTTCTAGGCCATTTTTTTGAAATATTTCTACCAAATATTTGAATTTATTTACTCTCTTTACCTGTCCAATAACTGATACTAGAATTTCTGGAGCATTTTTTATATTTGTCATATATTTTGTTTTTCTACAGAAATTCTTAAATCTACATTGTTGGCTATTTCTTCTAGGAGATTGATTTGTATTTCTGCATGTCTTAGGTTTTCGGAAAGAATGTCAAAGTCATCTGCAAATGCTAGACAGTGAATTTCAATTCCTTTGTTCTTACTTCCCCAGTCTTATTGCTGATAGCTTATGTTCTTTTAGTTTCTGTTTCCATTCTCTTACTACTTTCTCCAGGACACAGTTGAAGGGGAGTGGAGACAAACCATCACCTTGACTTAAACCTGCTTTTATATTGAATGGCTTAGATATTTCACTCCGAAACTTAATTTTCGATTTGATATCTGTGAGCGTTTCATGGATAAGGTTTTTTAGCTTAGATTTAATGCCAAATTCTCAGATTACTTTGTCTAATGTTTCCCGGTCAACTGAATGAAAGGACCTTTTTAAAATCAACAAACGTTACAATTATGTCTTTAGAGTTTGTAAGTCTGTGGACTTCAGGTTGATTAGGATTATGTACTTTAGGTTGAAAATCTGTTCTGAACAAGATCTACCCTTTCTAAATCCACTCTGATATTCTCCCAAATGGTTATAAAGTGTTGCTTCTACCTTGTTTAGAACTATTGTTGAAAATATTTTGTAACCCACTGGCAACAGAGATATACCTGCAATTATTATATCTTTTAATAGTTTCTATTATTATTATTATTATTATTATTATTTTTCCATTACATCACGACTAAAGATGTTATGAGTCGGCTGAATATAAAATCTACTCCAGGTTGCAACCAGCTACCTAAGGAGCAGATCCGGTGACTGTCAGTGCCTCTACAATACTTTGCGCAAAATGTGGGCTGTTCCAAATAAAGCAATTTCTTGCATTTCCCAGTCTTTTGGATTACCAGGGAGTTTAGACAAGTTCTTACTCAAATTTTGCGGAACAAATCCCAGAGCTCCGATAACTATCGGGACGACCTGTGCTTTTACGCCCCACATTCGGCTGATCTCGATTTCCAAACTCTTGTATTTAAGACGTTTCTCTGCCTCCTTGGTAACGACGTTTTGATCGCAAGGTTCAGCAACATCGATAAGTAAACACGATTTTTTCGCCTAAATCCCGGATAACTATATCCGGTTTGTTTGCCGCTATCGTGCGATCAGTTTGAATTTGCTGGTCGTACAATATCGTACACAATCGAACAGACGTCACCGGTTTTGGTGAGTGTTCGTACCACTTGGGGCATGTGTTCGGAACTTCGAGGGCGGTACAGATCTGCCAGTGGAGGTAGATACACACCCTGTCATGTCTTTTCATGTATTCGCATCTTTGCTAGGATTGGACAAGCTGAGACAATATGATCAATGGTTTCTACTTGCTCCTGGCAAATGCGGCATTTATCATCTTAGGAAATTTTGAGAACCGCTTTATCATAATGTCGTGTTCTCAAGGCCTGATCTTGGGCAGCTATTACAAGTGCTTCCGATTCTGGCTTCATTCTTCCCCTTTTAAGCCACATAAATTCTTGATCTTTATTGATCTGCACATTGTCCATTCGTTTCAAATATTGTCCGTGGAGTGGTTTGTCTCTCCACGATTTCTTTAACTTTTTTTTGTGTCTGAAATTTCATGTTAAGTAGCATCAGAAGTTCAGTGTCTCTGTCATTCTGGGTGTCTTGCATAGTCTTGTTCGCAATGCTTCTTGCTACACTTACAATGCCTCTGTTTCCCATTCTTCGGTCAGATTTCATGACCTGCCTCATTAGTGGGTCATCTTGATGGCTGACTACATACTTTCCCATCCCGGTTATTGCATTGTGCCAGGAGGCTTCAATTTGTCTGAGGCCTCTTCCTCCTTCCTTACGTGACACATAAAGCCTATGTACATCAGCTCGGGGGTGGGCAACGTGATGCATTGTAAGCAGTTTTCTGGTTTTTCGATCCATGATGCGAATTTCCTGTTCAGTCCACTCTACTAGTCCGAAACTGTATTCCGCTACAGGCACCGCCAAACTACCTATTGCTGATATTTTATTCCTTGAGTTTAGAGCAGACTGCAGGACAAGTCTCACTCTTCTGTAATACTCCTTGCGAATTCTCTCTTTCATTGTGTCGTTCGAGATTGTCTCACATTCTTCAATGCCCAGATATTTGTAAGTTTTACCTGGCTCAAGATCTTGAATCTTGTGTCTATCAACTTCAATGTTCTCTGAAGTGGTCATTTTGCCTCTTTTTAAGTTGACTTTTGCACATTTGTTAAGACCAAACTTCATGCAGATGTCATTGCTAAAATCATTGATGACAGACAGCATTTGGGGGAGAATCGCTTCATTCTTAGCAATTAGGGAGAGAATCGCTTCATTCTTAGCAATTATTATTATTATTATTATTATTATTATTATTATTATTATTATTAAAACCATCTTTTATCTTCAGTTTACATTTAAAATAACAATTCATTGAAGTGTTATAGTTTACTTTCGGTTCTATGAGTAGATATTCATCGACTTATCGATATTCGTCGATGAATAGATATTCATCGACCACGTTCGGTCAAAGAGGTATTATTTAGAATATGAATAATTAAGAAAAGGTCATATTGTTTGCAAATGATTCATTACCTGCAGAGTATTTTCAAATCATGAGATCAATTCCTGGATTGTTTTACTCTAGCATCTTCACTTGCCAGTATATTCTACTTCACTTGCCAGTATATTCTATAAAATACTTCGATAGATGTAAACATTTGTGCCAATAATTGAATGGTCAGGGAACATTTTGAGGGGGTTATAAAGCTAGATATTATTTCTTACGAATATTAGGACAGCATTAACAACAAACATGATTGTTTGTCCGGTTTTCATTTGATGAGAAAATATTGTTAATTTGTATTTTTTTCACGGCGAAATGAGAGTGCTGATCCATTAGTATCAGGGTAGCTTTAATTTTTTAATTAGTGTGGAATTTAAAATCTAATCAGGAAAAAAATAGAATGCCCCGGAAACACGGAAAAGTCAGGTAAATATGTTTCAGGAAATTTGTGGCTTCCTTGTAAAGGTATCAGATACCTTGTTGTTATTGCATCACATCACTATGTTTCGACGTATGTCGCGTAAGTGCATCGAAATGTGGCCAGTAAAATTTCCTGATTGGCAAATAACTCGACCACACCGCCTGGAAGCGGCTGCGGCTTGTGCTTGAGCCTACGTATATCCCACTGGCGTGAGCCGACCTTCGCTGACAAGCGCTAAGTGTCAACCGTCTGTTTGTGAAGGTCCCAAGAACGTTTCTAGCCCCTCTTTGCAGATTTGTGCAACGTCAAGGCGCAAGAACAGGGAAGTTATACTTTCCTCTTTCTTCTGCAAGTGTGATATATTAATATTCATATATTAGATGATGACAGAACAACAGACTATGCATCAAAATCCAAGGCCATTGGAAATTAAAATGAAATGAGCTGTTACTGAGGTCTGTGTAATAGGAATGATGGAAGTGACTACACGTAAGCAAAAGTTATATTTTGCTCGCTCACTATAAATGCAGCGTAAATAGATACACTTATTATAGTACTCTTTCGTTTGATATTTCATAATGATTCTTCTGTTCTCACAAATAAAATCAGTGTGACAACCGGAAACCGTTGTGTATTTATTAATACACGACACATGAATTAATTTTCTGTGGTATTAATAAATGCAAAAACGTGACTACGAGAGCAGGGAGAGTAGTAGAGAATTGTAACATTTCTAAACCGGAATAATTGTTTGAATAGAAGAGAGTGGTTTGTTAATGACACATCGTGCAATTACTATCGCGGATCAATATAATTAAAGCATGGGATTCTCTTCATCACTCATTTTCTCCTAAAATCCGTATGGGGATGTTAGCGATCAAGTAGAAAGAATCGATTCTTGCCTTTCCCGGGCAATCATAAATGACGGTTTTAATGATTATAATATTATAGGTGACGGTTTTCTTTCTTAGCCACGATGGTACGAACGCAAAGTGTTCGAAGACAGGATCCCACTGAAGAGCGATTATCACCTGAACCGTGATTCTAAAGGTATGTTGGGTTTATTTATCATTTATTACATGCTTCGAATTCCACTTTTCCGAAATGTCGTTTTGAAACGCTGCGTAGAATTATGACGTGATAGCAAATAATGTAATTGCGTGATTTATTGCAAAGTACATTTGCTACATCATTCCTCGAGAATTCGAATGATTAATTGCATTATGGGATGTGCTTTCCCTCACGAGGATATGCACAGCAATGTTTACAGTAGGTGTCGCCTGTTGTCTTTTTCGGTTGACCACAGTAAATCCGGCGAGGGTCCTGCCCAGCAGTGATTCAACTTGAGGAAGTAGGATAAAAACACAACAAGGACGTTGACGTATGTCCTCAGAGCTTCATTGTGGTGTACACTACATAAATTTACAGTTAATTTTCAATGTTGACGTAATATAGACATTGTTAAAATTCTCAGTCTGGATATGAGTATGAGGGATATGCTACACGTGACGTGCAACGTGAATGTGTTATTGACGTAATACATTATTAACTGTTATTGAAAAATGAATCAGCAGGAAATGAGAATAGTTCAGTTCATTTCTTGTAAAGTTCAACAGTTAATTAAAATGAGTTGATGCTTGATATACCGAAACCTGTCTTCGTCGTAGCTTTGAAATTCACCATTGGGTACTGTAATTATTTGTGAAGAATTCGTTACATTTTGGGTATCTAATAATTATTTCAAAGGTTTTACAAATGAGAGTAATACAATAGGGTATCTCATTAACATTGACCTCCCCTTATTGTGCGGAAATAGTGGTTCGATAAAACTGAAGAATTTTAGAATTTGGGGGTACCTATTTTTCATTTTATCGGCCGTCAGACCACACTTTCCTCATCCAATCAAGCCAATATGATTTTCTTGGGTGAAGTTGGTGAGGAACTATATGCTACTTTTGAATGAAAGTTGTCAAATTCTTCAGTGTTACCTAATCACTGTTCATGAATTCCCTAAATAGAGTATAGGTATAAATAGGTAATATTAATATATTACTGACATTTGTGAAACGTCTAAAATAATTAGAATCTTAATTGTTAAAATTCCTCAAAATCAATGCAGTATCCAAATTCTGTATATTTTACAAGACAAAGACTAAAAATAGTCTCGGTATTTAATGCACCCTCTCGTTAATTTGATATTACTCCAAGCGCGGATCCACGAGGAGGGAGATGAAGGAAATTACCCCTCCCACCATTTTTCAGTAACTATTAATTTTAACTTGTCACGAAACTTTTAAACAAAAATATTGTCGTATAATCATTAAAACGAATAAAATTGTATCGCAACATGAGCTGAATTTGGCCTGCGTCATTCTACATAATCTGTAATATGACACATTCGACCAAACCATTTTAAATAAAAAAATGTCCCCTCAAAATTCGGATCTGTTAAGGACCGCGCAGTGCATTTTTCTCTATGACCTTTCCAGTTCAGGCGGCAGAATGGGGCGTGACCTTGTGCAAGGGTGCAAGTAAGGATTGTCGGACGGAGCGCGTAGTAAGACATGAAGCAGCGCTGTTAATGGCTAATTTAAGAGAAAGAACCAGGAAAATGCTTGAGATGTAAGAGAGTTGATTCCCTCTCTTACAATGAATTTAGAATGTTTTTCTAACAGGGTGACGGAGCACAATAAAACTTCGATCTCTTATAAGGCCTTTACTTCATTTTCCTCGGCAGTGATTCTGGTTTTCCTGTTTCTAATGTAATTGTTCGCTCACATTAGCTTCTGCCATTTTAGTAAGTAAACCTTTGAATGCCGTTTATTTGCTGTTCCGTCGTTTCATTGTCCATTAATCGTAACTTTTTTTTGTGCTTTAAAATAAATACTTTAGCTTAGGTAATGTGCGAGTAGTGGAACACGACAAACTCCGCTGTTCTCGTGACTGATCTCATTGTCACTGGGTTCACCCTAATATTAAACGTTGTTGGTTCTACAGAGCAAATTCTTGGTCGCCGTTACAGGGGGCAAAAGGTGAAGAAAATAAGGCTTCTGAAGCGAAGAGCATGCCAAGTGCATAACCCGGAAAACTGGTCTTGCAAGTTGCAATTCATTCCCCAGTGACGTCTGTTCCGTTAGCACATCGTCCTCACTTTCACTCCTTGAGATTTCCTGAACCTGGTATTGCCAGGAACCAGACCTGTAATTTAAGGTACTTCATCCAACATATATTTATATTACAAAAGTGTAGATATTAAAAAAGTAGGCTATAGCACAAACTAAAATCGTTAAGGATCTCGAACAAACACAGTAATGTATCTTAATTACTGTTGTTTTGGAGCATAGTTTTGTTGTTGTAGTGCTGTTATTGATCTATGTGTGACTTTGACTTCCCGCAGATCTGTAAATTTAATGAAGAAAAAACTGGAAATTTGAAAAACAGGCAAACAGAGGCAGCAAATTCAGACGATCGGCGGGCGTCGTAGTAGTTTGTCCATCTTTGTAAATGATTAGGTTTCGTGTCACGGGGCAGAAACCCGGCTTCCCGGCCTGAAGCCCGTACCTTGAGGCCACGTCACGCCCCGCACCTGGCCAATTGTTCCCCTCGCGAAGCGGAGAGGTCCTGACGCAACGCCTCCCTGTTGGTGCGTGGCCGCTCCGCCGCCGCTGTTGCGCAAGCGCTCCACCAGTCCGCGCCCGCGAGCGCATGCAGTGGTCGCGTCTCCCATCTGCACGGACAAACGTCCCGACGAGGAGCCGGTTGCGGGTCATTAGCTAGCACTGATTTGACGTTAAATCAATTTTAAATTTCACAATCTGTACTAATGTACGAGGCGTTTGGAAGGAAATGTATGACACTTGGGGCGAAATAGAGATTATTGACTTTTGTGAAGAAGAGGAAGTAACTCTCTTAAAAATAAGATAACGGCAATGTAAAATTAAATTCATTGTCTCGCACTTAATGTTATATGTAGCTCTTCCTTGTGGACACCGGTGTTATAAGCTGAAATAAGATGTTTTCAATCATTTATCGTATATAATTTCAAGACAACTGTATTTTGTATTTTTCATTGTGGGTAGGGTGAATATAATTGTAAAAATTAATATTCAGGATGCAAATGTGTTATGTTCAAAGAAACAAAACATTTCGTTCCTTTCCCAAAAAAGTCCAATCTATTAAAAAAGAAAAATCATGAGATTTAAAACGAAGTATAGTATCTCTTCTCAGGACCTTTTCAACAGCCAAAAGAGCTCGAACACTCTAAGAAAATGTGTATTCCAATACGGAATAGAGTTGCGATGCAGTCGTCTGCTGCACTGAAAGGTCGTAGTATCACATTATATTTTCCCCCCAAAAAAAGGGAAGTATCCGATATAATTATTTTCACACCATCGAGGTAGTACGAGGAAGGAAGTCCCGTTCGTGTTTCTTTTCTGCCGCTAAACCCACGAGAACTACAGAGTAGATATCTTCACCCTTTTTTAACCGTTTATCGGAGAAGGTTTTGGTGTATAACACCAAGCTTCAATATACATAAATGAATGAGTAATAACCATTAAAAACCTCCACATAAACTGATACAGTAATAGAAGAAATGTATGTCACCCGTAATGAATTGGAAAACAAGATATGACGGGACGGGGCAAGCAAGGCAGAGGCAGAGCCTGATACACGGTGCTACGAGGCTGGACTGGAAGGCCAGGACGAGCCGAAACAGATTGGGGCGGTATTATTGCCTGTTGACATTAAACAATGAAAATCGATAACCAAGTTTAAATGTGAAGAAAAATGTTTTCTGCTGCCTACGTGTTTCTATAGTCTATTCTGACCATCAAAAAGACAAATAATATTGATTTTAACAATGATATTTAATGAATGAATTAAAATTTGTTTTGTATATTTTTAAAAAGACTAAATAGACCTGTAAAACTAATGTATTTCAGCTTCTTGATCAATACCCTATGTCGATCAGGTTTTTCGTCCAGTTTCACTGATCCGTGCAAATGTTCATTTACCTATGCTAATAACGTTTCTGTAATTCGGGAGCGAAAATGTCTAGCTGAAGAAAATGTGAGCGTATCACTCTGCACAATAATGATTTTGCCTTAAACACTAGAGTAGGCGATCCTTGTGGAAGTGTGCGTCCTAAATTCGAAAACAACTGTAGTTTTGGTCCAACACGTCTAGTTAATGCGCAATTCTGTTTTCTTTAATGTACATCAGTTGACGTAGCGACACTACATAATACAAAGACATCGTCTAACAATCTTACTTGAATCCCGACAAAGGACTTGGATGAAACGTGATAAGTTCTATATTAACGATCATAAAGGCTCCTTGCCCTCAAATGCTTAAGTACAAGCTAGAGTTTTGTTAAAGTGAGCACCCTCGGGGCTTGGACGCGACGTAACATTAGCGCGACAACAAGGGCTTACCTTGCCGTTTCTGTATTTCACTTCAGGGACTTTCTGCCTAAGAAACTTTACGTTCTCTCACTGATTGTGAGTTTAATAAACGAGCATCAGTGCAGAAGTGTTAATGTTAAGTGCTTTTTATAAGTGGCTAGTGCGATGGTAGAAGACTTTGTGCGCTACGTGCGCGAAAATAATATTTGTGGAAGCCATTTTTTCTATGATAAGGTAAAGAAACTAGATTTATTCATGAAGAAACTATATTTTGCATATTTCGAAGTGAAGGTTTGAAATCAAGATAAATCATTAGCCCCTCACCATGCTTGCAACAGGTGTGTGGAGGGGTTGCGATACTATTGCAAAGGAAAAAGCAATGTCGTTTGCAAGTCCAGTGATATGGTGTGAACAGAAGAACCGCTACTATTATTGTTACTTCTGTCGTATGTCTAATGTTACTGATAACAACAAAGAAAATAAAGAAAATTCTCAAACCTGCCTTCAACCGTACGACCTGTTCCTCGCCGACCTGAATTACTAGGACCTTAACCACCAGAAACTAGAGGGCTGAATCTGAAGAGAGTTCTCTGCATACGGAAACTGTGGATATAACTTCTGAAAGAGAAGAACTTGATCACTCCTTTACATTTACTGAATCCTAATTGAATGACTTAATAAGAGAACACGGACTCTCGAAAGAAAAGAGCGAGTTACTAGGCTCAAGACTTCACGAAAAACACTTGCTAGCACTTGGTGCTAAATTGTCTTAATGTAGGAATCGTGACAAATGCTTTCGAAAGTACTACATACTGGAAGATGAGTTGGCATTTTGTACAGACGACGGCAATCTTATACATCAGCTGGAAGAGGAAGCCTTTGAATCCAGTGCGAGGAGCCTTTTCATTAACTCTTCCAAGTGAAGCCTGAAGGTGGTTTTGCTTTCTAAGGCAACAAATTCGCTTCCACGGCATTTGCTCACTTCACATAATTGTCAGAATCAGACTCAACATTAAAGGTAGTGCTTAAAAAATAAAATACTTTAAATATGAGTTGCGAATGTGGGGTGACTTGAAAGTAGTTGGAATAAAGTTAGAGCAACAGGAGAAATTCACAAAATTCAGATTTCCTTTGTGAGTGGAAGAGTAGAGCCAGAGACAATAGAATACTGCGCATTGGCTGAGAGAAAGAAACGGACAGGAGGATCTGAGATTGTCGTTAATGAAAGTCTAGTTGATAGTGGGAAAATTGCACTTCCTCCATTACTCATAAAACTTGTATGAAACAGAAGGCACTGGATAAAAGTCATCCATGTTTCTAGTGTTTGTGTACATCATTTCAGAAGCAGAAATTAAGGAAGGGATATTAAGTGACCCACTAATTCGTAAACTAATGATGGGTGACATTTACGTCTACAGTGATGAAAATTGAAGAGCTGTGGTAGGCGTTCAAACAAGTAATTAAAAAATTCTTTGAATCGTAAAAGATCCTACGTACCAGGAAATTGTTCAAAATATGTTTGACAAGTTCAGATTGCTTGGTTGTAATACGAGCCTAAAACTTTATACTTTTAGTGTCACATATCAACTACTCCCCTCCAAATTTAGTTCATAGTGAGGAACAAGGTGGAAGGTTCCACAAGGAATTGAAAGAGAACGACGTTATCAATGGCAACGGAATGAGCACATGATAGCTGATTATTGCTGGTCTTTTGCTCGTGACGATCCTTCCAGAGAACATTGCGAATGATAAACTTTCATGGCAAAGAGAGGTAAAGAGCTGCCAACTAACAAAAAGGAAAGTAAGTAAGTGAGTTTTCAACTTGTGCACGTTTTAAAATTTAGATTACTTTTGAATTATATTATCTTCATCTTGTTGGTTTTAAATTGCTTGTATTTGGATTGATACTTGATACATAAATTGAAACTTGATTCTTAAACAAAAAATATGAAATACATTCCGTGGTCAGCAAAACCTGACGATAGTTTACTATATCGTGTTGCCAAAGAACCCGGCGTGATCTATGTACAAGAACGAGACACCTTTTTTTAGATTCAGCATCCAATAATTAGTAGAAATCTCATACTCAAATTCATAACGTAGTAAAAGTTTTCGTTGACGGCCATTGTTATTCTTCTCTCCCATACATCACACTTATTTTTTACTGTTTTTGACGAAAATAAATCAAAATGCAATTTCAAATTTGTAGAAATGTGGAATGGAGTGGAACGGGAAGGGGTAGGACGGTCCAGAACGGGGTTAATATATAAATGCAATATCTTTCTTTTAACTCTGTAGATAGGATACATTCCTGTTCATAATAGATAATTGTAATAAAAAACGCGATAGTCACTCCACAACTCATGTAAAGTATTTAATATATTGGAAATTAATAGAAATGTGTTTGGTTCAGTACATACGTTTGATATCCTTCTTGAAACTGCCGGAGATGCCAACATTTATTCGCGTGTATGTGCTTGGTGGCTAGGTGACAGAACACGCAAAAGTTAGTTTGTGACAGACTGTGTTTCAAGATCGATGTAAATGAAGTGGAACAGCGATCACAAGTGGAAATTTCAGTTCTACGTATCAGATACTCCCAACAACGTCATACGGAGCTAGGACAAGCATTGGGTGATAGTGCGTTGTTTTATCGTAATGTTGCTCATGGGGTGAAGGCCTTCGCGTTACAACTGCTCACCTGTCGCGCAATGGACGAAAAGAGATACCCACCTGGTGTTCAACTTCTGTTCGTTGCTCAAGATGTGGGAATCACGGGGAATCACTATTTTAAGAATATTACGTGTGAGTAATGGGCTTTTCTCTGTGCGTAATGGAGAATGACTTCTATTTACACACCTTTTGATTTACCCTACATGTTGTATCCTGGTCTAGGAACCAATTCAGCATTAGCATTTTAGACAATATTCCAGCGTAGGCATTCACTCACTAACAGCGGATTCTATTCCTCCCCCTATATTGACTGATACAGTACACGGTGGAACGCCTACGTTGGCCACGTTGGCAAATCTCCTCGAAACGGTTTGAGGTATCGGAATGCGGTTTACGCCAAGTTGTTGTTAATAATTGTAGAAATTGGGGTAAAGAACATATTTCGTTTTCTAGTTCGTAGCTTTTTTCGTTTTTGAAATATTGACACATCTCCGATTTTTTCAAACGGAAGCGTATGTTTTTTTACCACCATTCTAAACTACCTGCAGATACTAATTCAATGATAAAAGTATTTTAAATATTTAGAAAGAAACAGAAGAAATGGGTTCTCCTCAGAATCGAGATTTCCCGCGCCATTCCGAAACGGTTTTCCGGAGGCTGAAAAGAGTATGTCCTTCGTTGGTGCTCCGCTCACTGTATAGAAACTTTAAAATTGAAACTTTGGGTTTTCAATGAAAGTACAATTTTTATTTGTATTGCTTTCTTGTATTGACCTTCTATTTTCATGTGCATCTGTTTCTGTATTAGTTTCAAGCATAATATTCTGTGTTACTAACTCGAGTAGCAAGAGAATAAACTGCTTT
Source organism: Acheta domesticus (assembly GCA_031308135.1). Lineage (NCBI taxonomy): Eukaryota > Metazoa > Arthropoda > Insecta > Orthoptera > Gryllidae > Acheta > Acheta domesticus. The sequence continues at coordinate 101,867,495 of JAHLJT010009419.1, read as the reverse complement.
TTCTATTTCACAATGGAATGTATTTATCGGCCAATCAATGAAGATAATAGCAAGCGAAGAAATTCACACGTTACTTAGACTCGCTCTTATGTTTTAGAATGTAATTTTGGTTTTTATATCATTCAAGTGTTACGTTGTCATGTTGTCAGCTTTCTCTGTCTTTGATAGTTAATTTATTTTCTACTGAAATCGCTGTACTCCTGTCCATCTACAGCATCATTGTTATTAAAATTACAAATGATAATGTACCTTTGGTGATCAATACCAAAATTTCCAAAAGGCTGTCTGTACCCTTTGAAGGAGTCCTCCAGAGTCAGAGGAATGAGTGGCAGGAGTAACGGGAGACGAAACTGGGCAATACCTGCCACGAATCGACTTCGTTTGCCCACAAATTTCACAAGGATCGACCGGAATTTGAGCCCCAGTTTCCAGAAGAGAAAAACTTCGCGCATTGTGTGCTTTGCTATGGGTCGCCCGCTTTGTCCGTCAGTGATGTCGCATTACGCGTCGAAACACCACGCGAATGAGTCACCGAATGATTGTATCTGACGGAGCTGCTGTCTGTGTTGTGTCTGGATACGCTCACGACAGACAAGTTTGTGTGTAAATACTGTCCAGTCGCGAAGTTGTTTTCTGGGAACTAGTAGTATTGTGCTCTGAAAAATTATAAGAATGCTGAGATTTGAAGAGTTTATAGCCTTGAAATACGGCACCATAACTGGGTTTGTCAAAAATATAATCATTATAAGTTAAATAATCGAATTAAGAACATAACAGGTGATAATTACGAGTATATTGTGGCAACCTGCGGTGTCTTCGAGCACCGACCAAGAATGGCGAACTGAAAATTGTAGATACGAGGTCACCTAGACCATCACTCGATCCTGAATCAAAAATCATCTATCCTGAGTCTAGCATCACATCATCCATCCCTTTAACATTTATACGTGGGAAGGCAACGGGAAACAATCAAAAAGGTAGATACGAAAGACAAACTTCCGTTGCCTACTTCAAGTAATGTGTGTGGTACTTCTCATGCTGTAAATAATTCCAATTGTAAAAGTTTTCACGTTTATTGATATGCAACGCTACATTAAAAAATAAGGGAAGAAATCCAAAAATGAATCCTTCGTCCATGGGTTTGGGCTGCCGTAAATCTGAATTCCGACTTGCACAATCCTCGATGCGTCGTCTTTCTCTCGACACTGACAATAGTTTGAAGTAAAGATATTGTTGTTTATCAATACAGTATAATTCGACGGTTTCTCAATCTTTTGCGCTTTTTCTGAGGACTTTCATTGTTCAGAGATGTTCTGCGCCAACACATTTTTGCGTAATTCCTGTCACAGGAGATAAGTCAATTAAACGATAAAGACATGAATGATATTTTATAGCACATTTCGTATGAAAAGAAAGAAGGAAGATTGAAGAAACCTAAGAGGTATGCTTTTTATTTGTGGCCTACTGTGGCACCTATCACAATTCGAAAAGGAGTTTTAGAGCAAAAGTTACTGTTGTATACCAAATGAAACAACCCTCTGCGGTCTGCAACAACAATTTATTATTCACCAACATCCCAAAGAATAATACACAAAACGCTGCCAGGAGTCCCAATATCAAAGATACGTTTTCATAGCCGGGTCGTTATACAGGTTACAAAAAGGCCGCTAATCCAAGAATCACAAGTAAGTGCGCCGGGTACAATGTCTAAGTCAGTTAATGTTCTACTACTAGCTGTCGGTGATCGAATGCCGGGGCCCTCGCCCCGCGGCTGCCTCGTCGGCTTTTCCACCCCTTCGCAGGGGAAGGGAGTCGGCTGCGTGCCCTCTCTTCTACAGGAGGAGGGAGGGGGGCGCCTTCCACGCCTTGGCCGCTCTCCTGGTGCGGTGAGGCTTATCGCTTCTGGAGTGTCCGCGTAGCGGACACTAGCACCCTCCCCACCTAATTGTGGGAGTATGGGGCGAGGTGCTTCTGTAGGCGCGCGCTGCGGCGCCTGTGCTGGCCTGTGGCGCTGCTGGCGGACTTTCGTAGTGCCGGCACAGGCGGGCGCTACAGTTACCCATTTTTGCCGCAATGTAAATCATAAAATAAAAAAGTGTTTCAATATTTCATCATTTTTAAGTTCCTCCCACTCGACTTCCTCGTAGGTCGAAGGCAGGCTGGTTTTACTACATGTGAATGATTCCCTCGGAAATATTGAACATTAGTTTCCAATTCGATGAGAATTTGTAGAGATGTATGAACGTCTCAAGATAGATGAACTATAATAGTTGTGTCAATGTAAATTTTGTAAAGTATGAAGTACTGTCATTCTCATCGTGTTCATTTGTTTCTGATTATGTAACACATTCCTTGCCCAGCAGCAATAATGAACGGACGTCGGCGGAGCTCCGCATCTGACTCGCATAGACCTCGCTACCTGAGAAGCGTGTTACCAGCAACAATGACTGTCGACGTACGGCAAACTGTGCATTGTAACTCTAAAAATTCTTCAGTGCAATGTATACTGCTCACTGTTTCGATCATGATAAGTGCCTGTGTTCCCAATAGTAATAGCAAGAGAGAGTTTTTGTACGGCATAGCATACCGCAATCGACTGCAATCTCGACCTTCTGCGTTTTCGGAAATGCACAAAAGTGATACATAACTCGAACAGTACATGCGCAGAAGATCGATAGTGCTTCGATTGCGCTAACTCTTCTCTGTGCTAACTCTCTACTATCTATTCTGAGTGGGATGCCACGACATCCACATCAGTGATCAATAACATGGAACGACACAGTAATTCCGGTTCGGAATTACTCGAAGTGAGTGCATTAATAGGTGCATCACTTAGTATACACAATGCAATAACAGGATTGATTGATTGGTGATTCCGGGTCAAATGCTAAGGTCATTAGTTCCGTGTTAGTGTAGTGCGTTTTTATCGTGGGAGGTTGCGGTGATCTTCCCCTGCTGGATGGCGAGATCAGGCGCCGATCGACCGGTCGGCTTGCGGCGTTTTCCCAAGCCAAATATCTCCCCCCAGCGGAGCACTGCCCCGGCTGAAACACGCTCGAAGCTCAGGAATGGTCTTTCGACATGTGTGGTAGTGTAGTGCAAGTCTGTGTATGTGTTTGTGTGTAAGTAAGCGATGAGGATAGGACAAGGAAAGAAAGATCGCGCGCGGTGCGTGGTCCGTTTGTTAGGGTACTGTACCGGCTGGCATTTATCTGGTGTTGATGGGAGAAACTATGGAAAACTGCCGATCAAAGCAGCTAGCCGCTAGATTTTTCCTCCAGACGGCAGCTGAATATGACTTAGCTACGTAGCTTGTGTCGAAAATCCTACCGTCGGAACTCGAACCCCTAGGACCTCGCGGTCAGAGGCACTAGTGACGCCAATTACAACCACAGGAGGTAATCACGAACACACAACCACAAATTGACCGCCTACTTCAGCAACTTTAACAACAAAATCAATGACGTCACTCCCAGGAACAACAAGCATCACACCCGCATAAGTGCAGTATGCAACTGTATCACTTGCCCGTCAAGAAACCTTGAAGCAGGTCACAGTTCCTACGTGCGTGAGTGCCCGCACTACCAATGTCTTATCTTCCGTCGACCCCGGCTCAACCCTCCTTATCGCGCAACGAATCCAAAACCTTTCACACAAGTCGTGTCCACCCGACTTGATGTTTTCTTGTAAGGAACATTTTTGTTCATACTTAATATGAAATGGATTTTATTTGTTAACTTCAGTTAATATTTTATATCGTTAACGATTGACACGTTGAATTAGTTCCTAAGATAGAAAATTATTAAAAGCTATGAAAGCGTGGGCTTACCGCGGCCATAATCATATCTCTGTGAGGAAGGTCGCAGCATGATGCCCGAAACATGTGTGCCTAGGACGCGGCGTCTCCCGAAGAGCCAATTTGTATGTACTTGGCATGACAGGCCGGGTACGGGCCGTGGCCGTAACAGCAGCGTCCCGGCCTCGCGGCCATGGGTTAAGATGGTACATGTGGTTAGCACGAATTCCGGTCTTCTCAACCTGAGAAGCGTTTTATCTCATCGTCACACAGCAGCATATACTAGGATATTGCAAGGAAAACGCACACTATAATCTTACCCGGACGGAAACCCGGGGTCGCGTCATGGAAATTGAGCACGCTGACCAATGAGCTAAACCGCCTGGAACAGCCAGTTACATATAGTAAAAGCCGTACTTTTTTAAATTCATCATTGGCTCTTGAGGGGGAGGGGCTGATTCCCCGTGCCCCCTCTCCCTTGCGTGTGCCTCTGTGGATATGTACGAAAATTTGTTTGAAATTGCACCGTGTGAAAGTACATACAATTGTGTCGGCTAGAAATAGGCTAAATGCGGTAACGATTGAGCGAGCGCTGCAGGCGATGTAGTCAGAGGCGGGGAATCCATATCAACCACGGACTTTTTGGAATTTCCGCGTGCCAGATATGCAAGGCGGTGCCGCTGATGAACATCCGGCGAACAGCGTTTTTGTGTTAGATGCTGGTGGCGATGCTGATTGTGAGTATGGAAGTGGCCATGGGGGAATCCCCACGTGCGCGCATCATGACGTCGTTTCTCGTGCCTCCAACGACAGTAAAAACGAGTCCATAAGATTGAGAGTTAGGGTTTTTGTTCCATCCTTGCTCTAACTCGTCCAAAATAATTTAAAAATAATCATAATGACGCCCGAATAATTTAAGAATAATCATTCACGATGTAAATTCTCTTTTTTAACGAGGGAATTTTGTATGCGTATAACTCGTAGTTCTTTTTATTTGCATAAATGTTAGAAAAAGAAGAGGAAAATATAATATTTCGGCAGAACAAGGTTTGAGTTGCCGAATTCGAATTAAAGAACTCGTGTTATGGATGTTCAACTGCATTAAATTACGTTGATGGCAAGAAGCAGGGGATTCTCACGATAAGCGCGCTACCAACCAGTCGATTTTAAGCGAGAACTGTTGGAAAATGTTTGTTTTTTTAAATTTATTTTCTTGTTGAATATTATGTAGTTCAGTGAAACTTTACACTATACATATGTTTTTGTTGCTTACAACTAACTTACATACTAAACTTAATCTAATTCATAGGTGAGGAAACCATCTTGGTACCTCTTTTAACTGTCAGTTTTGGCAAATTTTTGCAGGAATATGTGGAATGGGTATTTATTTTGAATTCGGGTTGGTTGTGTTGGATTTCGGCCAAGGTTGAAAGCATTTAGAGTGGGAATTTGTGGTACGGTGAAGTAGAAATTAGAGACGAGGTAGTTAATACGATTGGCTACAGGTTCTATGGATAATTCTTTGTGTAGTTCATTGTTGGTGACAAACCGAGGGGCATTAGTGATTATTCTGAGGAACTGATTTTGGAAAATTTGAATTTTTGTGGATGTTGTTTTTTGCGGTGTTGATCCAGATGGGACATGCGTATAAAAGGAGGGGTCTTAAGATGGTTATATATATTATTATGGTTGTGTTATATGGCAGTGAGGAATTTCTATTGATGATAGGTTTTAGTTGTAGTAGTTTTACTTTTGCTTGATTAAGTTTACTTTGTATGTGTTTTTTCCAGTTTAGTTTCGTGTCTATGTGCAGTCCAAGATATTTAATTGTGCTCGTCTGTGGATGCCAGATTATTGTTTCATTATTTAATGTCAAGAGAGTGGGTGGAGAGTACGGTCTTAGGGTGAATATTTTATCAGCGGTTTTTGATGGGTAAGTTGGATTTTTAGTTTAGTGGTCCAGCTATCGATTAGATTAAGATATAATTGCATTTTGTTACGTATTTTGTATAAGTCAGGTCCTGAAGAAAAAAATGCCGTGTCGTCGGCAAATTAAGCGATGTTAGCAAAGTGTAGCCGATCTAGTAACAGAACGTGCAAGCACGAGCAGCCTACTGCTGGCGATGTGGTCCGTAAAAGGCAATACGGAGCGCGAGGCGTGAGAATGAAGCGCGGCAGCAAAGGGGGCGTTTCCTGAGTTGAAAGCCCTTATCGGAAGAGGAAGCGCTGCGTAGAACGAGTTCCTCGTCCCTCGTCTCTCTTCCCTCTGATACGTCGTGTCATAGAGGAAACAACTACCTCGTTAGTCTATGGTCGTGTGGTTTCGCGCAAACAGCTGGAGCGGACGAGGAAAGAAGGTCGAGTGGGAAATTTGACAGGTTGTGAAGAGGGATGCAAATGAGAGGCTGCGGGTAAAGACGCGACATCGATGTCGATGATTTCAAAACATCGATGCATTGAAACCGATTGTTTTAACATCGGTTTTAAGGAACATCGACGTTTTTTACGTTTTCAGAGTTGTGTTCGTGGATGAAAGATGCCCATAATCACAATTTTGTAAAAATTAAATAAGAAACAATATCTGACGGTGATCTGTTTGTATTCGATGGAAATGAACGCGATTTGTTCTATCTTCCTCGATAAAACTTCCATCCCTTGCTCGATATGAACTTGATGGCCTGGGATTTTCTGTATTGCGCACATGGAGAAACGTTGTATAACTTTGTTTTCAGTTAAATTTTAATTATAAATTAATGAGCACTATAAAATTTGAACATTATAAAATATAATGATAAATATATAATGAACATTATAAATTAAATTTTGTTGCGCACGAATTTAATTTTAAAGGTTACTTAACCAAATTTAAAACTTCGATGGTTTTTGGTCAATGTAGTATTAAACATCGATGTTTTTATTTTGAACATCGATGTTTTCTTGTCGATGTCGCATCACTAGTTGTGAGTGGCATGGAATATAATTGTGATTTAAAACATCTAAAGTAAAATTATATATAAGTAAATATGCTTTTTAATAAATAAAAGCTTCATTATTTTGAGTATTCGACGCGATTGTCTATGCATGGAATGTAATTGAGATACTCGTATAAATGTCTTGAATCGCGTGTTTGTGAGCATCCCATCATTTTTTGACTTAAGGAGCTCTTTTCCTTTTGGAACAGCACCGTACTATCCGGTCCCCGTCTCAACTTTCAATCGAGCGGGAAAATCTGGCGCAGACAGCGTGGCATTTTTCTTTCGCTCGCGCAGACCTCTCAGCTGCGCACTGCGCGGCGCAGTCACGGGACTCCATCGACCGCCTGCGCCGCGCCAGGGGCCCCCTTCGCCCCCCGTCCCAACCGCCCCCTCCCCCTGCCGTCGCCGTCGCCCGCGCTGCGCTGCGCTGCGCCGCGCCGTGCCGCGTCGTTCAGGGCATTCCGCACGGCGCTTCGGTCGCGGGCGGAGTGCGTTGCCGAGCAGTGCGTGGCATTGCGTGACTCGGCGTGACGGGGACGCCCTGCTACGTGGAGCTGTCGTTGCTCTCGGCTTCCTACATCAACCGAACGTGTGCACGTGTGTGAGAGCGTCGTAGGAGACGGGCGGGAGAGCGATTTGTAGCCGTGGTCGTGGTAGTGTCGTGTGTGGGGCCAGGCCCAGGCCCAGGCCGCCTGGCGAGCGTCGTGATATCGAGCGGGCGGGCCTTGCGTCAGCCGCCTGCCATGCCCGTCACGTGCGCCGCGCCGCCGCCGCCACCGCCGCCGCAGCAGCAGCAACCAGCCCCAGGTACGACGGCCTTTCAAGCTGTGGATGCCGTGGAAATGCAGCCCAAAATACGTTGGTTAACCGATCACTTGCTGTAATTCATTCAACGACGGTGTTCGCTATCCGCATTACGGATCGTCAGTCATACTATTATATTCTCATAAAATATATCTCATAGAATCCAAAAATGTATTAAAAATCGTATAATTTCTAGTATGTACGTTTTAATGTAATAGCAATAGCATGTATTGCTATTGTATTGCTTTCTTTGCATGACATTAAAGAATCTGTCTGAACTCTCTCGTTGACAGTTCGCTTGTTGCATAAGACTCAGGGTCCACGTGTCTTCACATTGAATGTATTATTTGCGGGTTCTGTATCACAGAACATGTTCGTTTTGGACGAGGATTTGAAAAATTGTTGTTGTTTTTCTCAGACAAAATAATGATAAGAAAATATTAGTGGTAAGCATAATCGTTGACATTATGTGTAAATGCACATTACGAGTGCATTTTTACTCGTATTCATGGTTTTAAATGCTAAATCTTCATTATCAACCATTGGTAAATAAACGTGATGGTCCCTTGTCATTTGTTCCTCTCCGCCTTCTCTTTATGTATAAAGAACGGGTTACCATGTTCTGTTCAATGTTATCACGCCATTGTACAATGTACGCGCGGTGAATTTCCCTTTCCAGCCTCCCCTCTCCTACGCCGGGGGAGTAATGAGAGTTGGGTGGGCGTGCCACTCCCTCAAGGGGAGACGGATATTCGCGGAAGAACCGGTTACATTGACCTCAATTCCGACGACTGCGTCCTGTCTTCTACTCTTGTAGGGCTTCGCGGATGTTGCTGAGAGACTTTTTTCTTGAAGATCGACTGGAAAACATGGCCTCCAAACCGCTCAACATTGTATGTTGCTGAAATATGAACGTGTTCTGACTTGTTTAGAATCAGGGGACGACCTCTTGCCAAAAGTGATCTCGTGATCCGCATTTTTATCAATCAGCAAAAAACATGTTTCTCTTTTATCGCTTAGTTCTGCTGTTCGGTTTGTTAAATGGCATCATACCAGCGTTGTTATCGTGTTTCTGAAAAGGATGCGATTCATACAGTGAAGCCACGACCATAATGTCCAGAATGTGCAGTCTTTTCATACGTTCGGTGAAATTCATTTCTGGCCTGGCACCCCACGCTCTAGGAGATGATCGGGCATGGGAGAGACAGTCCCTTGCTTTCTTATCGGGCTTCTCAGTTGGAGTTATGAGGCTTGTTTATCAGTCGATGATATTCTTTATTAAATTATATTATTGAATATATGCATATTAATATATAAAACTGGATACACGTGTGTTTGTTCTAGCTTAATGCTTTTGGTCCAACTTCATCCACATCAGGGACTTAGAGAAAAACAGGAAGGTCCGCGATTTTTTTACTTTCCCGTATACGTACGTATACACGGAGTGATATACGTAGTATATGGAATGTTGCGCGAAAAAATGGCCTATTTTCGGGGGAAAAAAGTTATTGCCGGGCCATGATAACGAAAAAGTGGATAAAACTAGTTGCTAAATTAAGAGAAAAAATCCCCTAACACGTGGTGTAGCCAGAAACCCTGTTTTGTGGGTCCTTGATACCGAAAAACCAATTGAAAGGAAAACGTCCGTCTGTCTGTCAGTCCGTCCGTCTGTCTGTCCGTCCGTCTGTGAACACTGCTAGCGCCTAAACCATACGTACGATTTCTTCCAAAATGGATATTCCCCGGTCGATCTGGTTCTAGTCGAAGTTTGAGATTTTGAAAAAGATTCTGTAAAATTTGGGGGTGCTTTACATGAAGCCCCCCGGAAATTTTAAAAATTTTCTCAAAAAACGGTTCCAAATTTTTTCTTTAAATTTCTTGTAAGAATAGAGTAAAATACACTTATTAAGGGGGCAGGTTATTAAGGTCCGATTTTCACGGATAACTCTGAATTTTCGAACATTGCAAAAGTTTAAACTTTTGTTTGGCGTCTTTCTGGAACTACAAAATTGAAGATAGTTTTTTCCTTCAAATAAATTTTTTCTTCATAGTGAGTTCTTTCTTTAAGGTCCTGTACTTTTTTTTGAAAATTTTAGTTGTTTTCGCGCAATGTTGCGTACAAAATGTGCAATTTTAAAAAATTACAAAAACAAGATTTTCTCAAAAATGGCTCCAATTTTTTCTTTAAACTTTTGGTGGGTGTAGTGCCTAATGTATTTTATGAGATGACAAAAACGCCATATTGCTCTATTCTTTAGTTTTTTCAAAAATTGGAAAAATGTAATTTTTTTGACTTGTCTCTCACGTCGTTAATATTTGCATTAGCCTTGATTTGTTGACATTATTATATTAAGGAGTACATGAGCTTTAAATAATGTCAAGTAAAGTTTCTCGAAAACACAACCGTTTTCTGTGAAAAGTAGCTCAAATTTCGGCATTTTCAGAAATGCTGAAACGCCATTTTCTCATATATGGCTGCAAATTGTTTCTTCAAACTTTTGTAACGGATAGTGCTAATTACACTCTTGAATATGACGTAAAGTTTATTTTGAGTTTTTTTTTTTGTTTTTTAAAAAATTATATAAATGTAATTTTTTTTAAGATCTCGCATTTTTAATATGCACATTACCAGCAATTTGTAAAGATTATTACATTTGTGAGTGTAAGTGCTTCAAATAAAGTATTTTGAAAACTCAAACATTTTCTGTGAAAATAAGCTTCAAATTTCGCGTTTTTAGTAGCACTAAAACGCCATTTTCTCGTAAACTGACGCATAATTTATAAAAAAAATTGCCATTTATGACTCGGTTTTTGTGTTCTTTAATATTCTAAAATGAATATTTCGTTCTACCAATAGGAAACCGAAAAATTAAGAAAATGACAAAAAATGTACTTTTGGAGGTGATAGATGACAGCTGGCAAGAAAGAGTATGTGGCAATTCCGAATAGCTAGCGAAGACCCAAGGAAATAGAAAACTAATACGGGAAATTCTGTAGCACCACTAGTTTTCTAATAAAATTTGGTTTAATGCAACCCTCAACGCTTTTAGGTATTACAGGAGGCGGGCCAGAGGTTCGGGCAGGAGCATAATTGCGTGGAAACCGGACGGGGCGGGGAGGGATGGGGCTGTCCGAAGCAATGAAAGGGGATGGGGGCGGAGTTGACAGCGGATGTGGCGGAAATGTAAATAAAGTAATACCATTTTACAGTGTAGAATTCATTCCTTATGCTGACTATTCGACGATTGGGATGATAAATGAAGACCCAGTTGACTTGGCCTAGTTGTCGTGCGCACTTTTAAAAACTTCAAATATTATTTCAAATTATTTTTACGACTGACATTTATATATTTAAGATATTTTTCCATAGGTTCAGTTCCACCTTCGTTTGATGTTGAAATGATAGTAATTTTTCTGATACGTTTATCTACTGTAGATTACAAAACAAAGGCGACTAGGAAGCTATGAATTCTGAAAATAATACAGGGAAACATTAGGTCAACGCTGTACTGATAAATTTATCTCTTGTGCTATAAACGACCGAACATCGCGCGTATCTATCTAGGAGATACAGTGCGTGTGTAGGAAGGTCAAAAGTGTGACCGCCGCCCTTTGTACCTTGCCAGCATCCGGCAGGAGATACGAAAAGTAACCACCATCACAATGGAGAAGAGGACGTTAGAAATACTTTTGTCTTAGTATTCCTGCGGAAGCGAAAAAGAAAATCAGTTCATTTATAAATTATAATGTCGCAGAACCCGTTACTACCTTTGATTACTAAATCTTTCGTTAACAAAAGGAATTAGGATTTCAGAATTCGAAATTGATACTTTATCTTCATTTCATATGCGAAGCTAATCGTAATTACTTTCTAAAATATATTTGTGGAAAGGGACAGATCTAAGAAGTAGACCTAGATCCATTTTCTGTTCGAATTGTGGAATATATTTTTAATTATAATGCGTTATTATGTAGTTCGATATTAGATATCATTTACAGTAGTTCCAAAAGGTGCTCTTCAATAAAAAAAACACTTTTATGTGCCACTCCCAAGCTGTTTTTGGATCTCTATCTGTATAATTAGGGTGTCAACTTTTTCGACCGTTTTGCAACGATCTTAAAGGCATTTACGGAACACTTCACCATTTTAAATACATTTAATGTTACCGAAACATCTTTCTGCTTCTTGTGCTCTGTGTGCCGTTACAATAAGAAAAATGTGTACGACAATGCAAAGTTGACATAGACTTGTGCGTTGCGTTTCTTCTATATTAGACAAAAAGTAATTAACCTACCTGAAGCAGCAGAATTGTCAAAAGAAAAATAATAGGGTACGCCCATATATGAAAAAAAAAGGTTAAATCATTATTTACAGGTTGTCTCAATTTCCAATGCTACTTTATTTTTAACGATCAATTTAATCACAGTAATATCTATCCATACTGATAATTTGTTTAGATTTTCTCGTCACTTCAAAACAGCATTTTCTTTCTTTTATGAATACAAAAATCAATACGATACTGTCGACGGGTCGGCTAACGGTAAGCATTAGTAATTACAATGTACGAAATTGAATGAACGCCCGATGTCGACTTCGCCTATGTCCAAAATTGGCGGGTTTATATGGTCAACAAAGCGCAAATTTCAAAGAACATATCAAACGTAAAATATGCCGTGTAGTGCAATTTGTGTGAAATTATCCATTATTTATTTCTATGCATATTATATTGCACCTCCTTCGTGAAATATTCTAATTATAAGGTACAGCGTGTGCTAGATATTTGCTTCAACCAAGGTCGTACATTGATTCTTGAATGAGTAGGTTCAAACTTGCACGCGTTGTCCGTCTTCATTATGTGCAGTGATCCCAACTGACAGAGGTTGACTATTCAGCGGAGGAAGACTGGTTCCTCCTTTTCTCTTGTTCTTTTTTCTAGATGCCCGTTGGCATCACTGCAAACTATGCCCAAGAAGGCTTTTTCAATGCAAAATTGTATCCGTATTAACCCGATGTGTGTGTAGAATCCTTTTTTAGTATATCGACCTGCTTTTAACGAATAGGCTTGCTAGAATTGATGTTTGAAAGATCTGTGAATTTTTATTATGGAACAAGGTTTAAAACTCTTTGTAAATCAATCAAATCGAGCTCATTTGAAGTTGCTTTGTTGTCACAACTGTTATTTATTTTTTTTTAAGAGAACTTTCACAAGCATATAATATCGAAATTTCTAGAGGAAACCTACAATGATTGTTTACTGCTCCACTACCATTCACTAGTAATTTTCAAAATTCTGTGTCTGACGGGAAGATCCTATACAATCGTAATCTACACTAGAGATCAGTGGAAAGAAGTCAGGTGCGGAGCATACGAAAATCAAGAACAGCCGACATTTTTGCCATTTGAATAAATAAACTACAAGTAATTCACCGTTCGTGTGTTCAGATATTTTCCATGTTAAATTATTTGTTGTAAGTTGTGTTTATTTTCCATGTAAGAATAGCTTAAATCACGTCTTGTGGCCTTCATGTGTACCATGTTCCCTTATTACCGAAGCTTCCCTCTCCGAAATGGGCTAGTTTACTTCAGGCACATATCCGTCTTTGCAACGCTGCTCAGTGATCATTAAGTTCGCGTTAAGTGATACCACGAATTGTGGTAGAACGGATCGAAGAAAAGTTCCATAATTAGTTCCGTTTCTGTCAGTATTCTCGTGTCGGAACGTTTTGACGTGAGGTATGTGAGTGAACTTAGAGACTAAACTGGAGAATCGTGAAACCAAGTGTTTTTTCTCTTGAATACCAAAAGATCGTATCACTAAATGTCCCAGCGTGCCCACAACAGCGCACCACTCTTCTGTCAGTTTCTCGATCCCCTTATACAATTCTTCCGGTGTCAAACAAGCAAATCAATGGGTGTTACTGGTGTCTTGCAAACCGTGCCGACTGAGTCTGTTTATCTGCCTTTCTTTAGGGTTTGCGAGTTCTGTGCCGTATAATTTATAACGTGTGTGTACGCAATGTCAGCAGAAAATTGTGGGCGCTGGGTGCTACATAAATAAGTCGCGGTGCGAAGTGCACCCAGTTCTTCAAGACTGAAGTGGCCCGCGTGCTTTGTGGCACGCGGCGTTGCCAAGTGGCAGGAGTGCTCGTGGTGGCGGACTGGCTCATTGGCAGACCAAGGGAAGAACTGTAGTCTAATCTGAGCATATTTTAGAAGTAGATGAATTTCCGCTTGGTTCGCGCAGGACCAGATATCTTTGGTCCCGTGATTAAAAGGATGGGTATGAACGCAGCATACGGTAGGAGACTGCGGTAATTGAAACAATCGAATTTCTTTGTAAATCCATGTTTATAATAATCCATGTGCCCTTTTTACTCACTATTAGAATGTAAATGAATACCCTCTCTAACCTCATGAAAAAAGTGATTGACACCCGCAGTCAGATCACTCTCAAACTAGTGTTCATGCGACATTAAAAATATAATTATCACTTTCTTGGAGACAGATAACCTTAATTTAATTAATGGAGATATGTTTGGAACTAGCGTTTCATTAGCCTGCGTCATAGTTATTACGTTGGACGCCGCACTATGTCCGCGTGAAGATGTCCTGCTAAAGACTTCCAAACAAAACATGTTTAAGCATTTTCATAGAAGTCCTTTCTAAATCACAACGTCGATCTTCCGCCTCTGTCGTTTCGTGTACGGTAGTACGCTGTAGTGATTATACCATTTCCTTATCCAGAAATTCCTTTTCCTTAGTCATTCCTTCCTATCTCTTAAAGCACAGACGAGCACAAAGCTCGTGTTCCGTTCGTAATGTTATAGACCAGTTCTCAGGTATTGTTCATCTTAAAGAAATTTGTATGTGAGTTTAAAAAATTAAAATTTACAAAGTTAAACAGCCGAAAAATTGTGAATGAAAATTACTATTAATATATTTTGACTCACAAATAGGCTCCCACAAGGTCTTAAGTTCTTATTGTTAAACGTAGTGGATGCACGTTGCTGAAATTTGTGAGAGATGCCGTGTGTGAGTGGTGAAATGTTGGCAAACGCATCACATTGCTCTCAATCCTGGACAGGTTGATTTGTTTCCAGAAAAAAATATTACTATATTTTAACTTTTAAAAACTAAGAGTATTTTTGTTTTCTTGCGTTTTTATGTGAATTCTGTCGAAGAGAGTGTCTGGGCTAAAGTAATTAGATTTACTATGCCAGTGTATTCTGCCCCTTTTCATTCCCAGGACGAGTCGAAATATTAAAACAAAAGCACACTGGGACCGCTTCATTACCACTTGAGCGCCTAAGTTACAGCGGCTGTTTCAGGACCTCTCTGGTGGACAGACCCGGTCCTCTACCTATTATTATTGTCGTCGTCGTCGTCTCCTCCACTTGAGGGTATTGGCATTTGCCTGTTCCGGCCTCTTGACAGTTTCTGTCCACTAGACATAGTTCTTCCCACGTCTCTTTCTCTCGGAATGTAAGACATTATATGTAGCTCTTGGGTGGCGAATGTGTAATCTTACCAACATTGTGTTACCAGTGACTACTGTTTTACTGTAATATGTTTAATTCTTTCTTGAAGTCTTTTTTTAAATTTTATCTTCCCTATTATTATTGTTATTATCATTATTGCTATTATGTTTATCAGTTTTAATCATGAATGTCGTCGTCGGGGGTGGGGGGAGAGGACGATTCGCCCAATATTTTTTGGTATGTATGGTACACTGGAGGGTAATTACCTTATCTGCGCCCCCCCCCCATAATTTGATGCTGGTGACGCTGATGGCTTTATTCAGTCCGCTGTGTAATTGCGGTGTCTTCCACCCCGGCGCGGCGTGTGTCGGTTACGGGGACGGTTAGGTGCCGCGTACGGCGTCCCAGACCAGGTTGAGGGAGGATGGATGGGAAGCTTGTGCCCCATTTGTTTACGATGCTGTTCCGGCACTCGTCTGGAATGGTCGGGAAAACGATGGATATCACCGGTCAGATTGAGCCCAGAACCGGCATTGCCACTGTTTCTGCTGCAACTCTGACCGGGAGGGTTCGAGGGGGCGAATTTTCGAAACTAGCTATACAGCTAGGTCGAATTCAGACACTATCTGGAGGAGAATGCTAGCAGGCCGGCTGCCCGTCGTTAGTGCCTCTGATGAATATGAGGCGAATGCCGGAGCCATACCCAAACAAACAGGCCACGAACCGCACGATTTTTCCTTCCTCTTTCTTGTTCTACGCTCTCCTCTTACACAATCGTACTTACAGTGCATTGCACTATCACTCACGTCGGGAGACTAGAGCTTGATCCGACTGGGGGGTGGCGGTTCTCTGCTGGGGGAGATATCTGGAGAGGGAAATCAGACAAATCCAATAGTATTTCATATTTTAATGTGAAATCGTACGCGACTGAATAACCAAGAAAATTCTTAAATTGAAATAGCAGCATATTATTATCTGAAACGAACAACTGTATGAAATACATATTTTTTGCAATATGTATTTCAATATTACTGTAATCAATCTGATGTAACTGTCATAATCTTTAACAAGGGTAAATACAGCTTTATCTCTAGTGTAGATTGAACTATGTAATAAATCAGTGGCATTTCTCAATCTGATGAACTCTCAGGAAACGACATAAAACCGTGTTATTGTGTGGCATTGTCCGTGATATTAAATGCACAATGTACTGTAATTCAATGTGATGCATTATTCTAGCGTAACTTTCAAGCGAATGTATTAATTAGGGCTTGCTCGAAAGAATCCTAACTTTTGACCAGAACGTAGGTGTAAGGCCAAGACCCGGTTCGTCTGTACTGTAGCGCCACCGGAGAAAGAAGGGGGGGGGGGAATTAGTATTTTTAACGTAGTGCCTAACAGCTTTTCCGGCTTCAGCCCACTAGAAAGAAGATTATTTCATTAAACTTAGGAGTCACTTGTTCTCATGAAATATTCTTGGTGCAGTCAAGTAGCATGTGGATTGTTTTTCTCTTACAAAACTATTTCGATGTTTTAATTTTTTGTGGGAGGGGGCGGCGGCGGTAGTTGGGAACAGGTTTGGGAAACGTATAAATTTCAGGTGGGTAGTACCATGGGTGCGAGTCATGTAATTTTTTATTGTATTTTAAGTTTTCTTAAAGAAAAAACATTATAACGGATCAAAATATAAAGTTTATTCAACATTTTAGTTAATAATTTAAATAAACACATTCATTTATTTCTTTATATTTTTAACTTGCTAGCAACTGAAGGGATAACTTCTACATCCGTTTTTAAACTTTTCGGAGTTTTATTAGCATTTTTCGAGGTTAAGTCCAATTTACCCGTAGGCTGCTCCTCTTCGGCGCTTGACTGAAAGATACATCAGTTTTGTCATTCCCTTGTTTACCTCGGCACCCTCGAACAATAAACCGCTCCATTATGGGTTCTTTCGGATATAATGGGACACAGCCAGCTGGCCATAAATATTTTGCGCGAGGTCACAACTGCGCATCGCGCGAAGTTTGAATATTGAATAATGTTTTCGGTCGATATGGAAAACAATTTTTTCCGCCAGTTTGATGGCGGTAATAAATGTGTTAAATTGGACTTTCTTCCCCATTTTTGTCAAAATTTCAGGTGGGTAATTACGCTCTTGGAATATTTTCGTGGGTAGTACTCCTCGCCGTACCGCCCTCTTCCGTCGGCCCTAGTTGGGAATCATGGGCATTTCTTCTTTGCGAAGTCTTAACATAAGCGGGGCCCAATAGAGAACCAAGGGCACCCGTTCTAATCTCGAGTGCGCGCAAGCTCGGATTCTGAAAGGCGCGTGCCCGCGTGCGCAAACCTTATTTGAACATTTTAAAGCGTGTAAGTTATAAGTGAGGCTATTCGACATTAATTTAGCCCCTACCCGGGACACATGAATACTTTTCAAGCAGATAACACCCACAAAAACCCTTTAAGAAAAGCGGAAACGCTCCCCGAAATCTCCCTGCCATTTCGCATCCTATTTTATATTCTTTTTTTATACCATCCGATGTAAATGAGAAGGCACAGGGCCATTTTGTTACCTTGCTCACATAGTTTACTGAAACAGAATTCTGCAAGTGTTAAAGAATGTAGAGTGTTTTGAGCCCAACAAAGTGGGCGCTCATGGAACAAGAAATTGCCGACCGTTTCACATGCGCGTCGTGCATGTCATATGCGCGTCTAAAGCAGTAGTTCACAACCTTTCCGGTCCCGGGAACCACATTGGTTTTCAGTTTTCATTTCGAGTACCATCAGTACATAAAATAAGGAATTGGTTAAAGGTTGTTATGTTCTCTTTATTCTTTCATTTGAAATTTTCCTGTTAATACTGAAAAATAAGAATTTATTCAAAAGAAATGAGGGTCTAATTGAAACTTGATGCTGCTTGTTTCGTTTCGGAGAGTTTTATGTTACGTTGAGTGGGTTATTTTTAACTATAAATCACATTCTGTATTCTTCCTGTTCCTGTATTTATTTTTAACGTTAACGAGTTTTTTAGTAGAACGGTTTTACAGGAATTATTAATAAGTTGCATAAACACGCGAAAAAGCTTCACAAATTAGAACTTTTCTGCGTACCTGCGGTTGAAAACCACTGCAATGTGACACTTTAAAATTGTTCCGACTTTCATTGAAGTGAGCAAAGAAGCAGGTGCTATTGGCAGTTGGTGTATGTCTCGAGCGTGTGATCATTCTTTGAGAAGTGCTGTGCCTTGGGTCACTATACACACACTCACAACTGATTTTCACCGATATAAACTCTTCACCAAAGTTTTGTAGATATTGTATTGATGGCAAAATCTAGGCATTTTTTTTCTAAAAACGCTCCTTCACTTCGTTATATATGTATCAATAGAGGATAGTTTTCAAACTCGGTATGTCCCAGGATAATGTAACACTGTTACACGTCGCAAGAAAGAAAGCTTAACTTTCTTGACCCGCACAACGAGAAAACGCTATGTTTTAACATGTATAAATTGAGGTTAGTAAAGCGACGGCTCTGAACCTGCACCGTTGGGAGCCCTTGTGTGGTGGCGGCGCAGCGGTGGTGACATACAACGGTGTTCGGCGGGACGCCTACCCTGCATCCGGGAAGTTCAGCGTCCCTCAATCGCCCGGGAGGGATAGGGTGCATTAGCACATTTTCCTGCAATTTTACGGCAAAGCAATTGCGTTTGATTCGTGAATCACGGAGAACATGGTGTAGTTCGTGACTTGTTTATTTCTTTGTGCAAGATTCGCAATACCTCCAGAAAGGGCAATGTAATGGAGCGTGTTATTCGTATGTAATATCCCGTTTTGTCGAGAAATGGACGTACTGTTCTACATCTCTGAGACGGATATTGAAAAATCATTATATATATTTTTAAAAGTAACCGTAGATATTGAATAAAACGGACGGTGAACTCCTTAATTATTTTGACCAAAAAAATCAGGAAGAATCGTGTTGTTATTTCAGGAAGTTTGATTTAATCGTTTTCTCACCGATTCTTACTTTTCGACAAAACTCGATTTCTGCTGCTTCCGGGCGCGCAGTTCAAATACTCATCACACGCGCGACGATTTCTCTGCGTTGAGTGCTTGGGGAGGGGTGACGTCGGCAGCGTGAAGCCGCGAATGCCAGAGCCGCACCTTAACAAACGGGCCGCGCGCGATCTTTCCTTCCTCTCCCTTGTGCTATCCTCACCCTTTACTTTCACACACCCGCACTGCACTGCCACACCTGCCGGGAGACCAATCGAGAACTCAGAGCTTGTGCCGGCTGAGGCGGTGCTCCGCTGGTGGGAATTGCCTGGTTAGGGAAAAGGCCACCAGCTAATGTGTAGATCGGCGCCGGATCTTGCCATCCTGCGGAGGAAGATCGCTGCCATCTCCCATGCCAAAAAAAAACAAAAAAAAACTCATTTGCGGAAGTAATGACCTTAACAGTTGACACTCCCGGACACTAATTAATCAAAAGCGTCTCAAACAGAGTGATGTTTGAATTGGGCGCCCGGACGCCCCAAAGAAGCCTAATGTTTTCGAAAATGTTTTGTCAATATAAGTGGTCTGTGTGTGTGTATGATTGAGGGTCGTCTTTTGTGTTGCAGCGCTGCTGGAGCGGCAGCTGGAGCGCAAGACGCGGCTGCAGCGGGAGCTGCGGCGCGAGCGGGAGAAGCTGCGCGCCATGCAGCGCGACGTGCGCGGCATGGAGAAGGACCTGGCGCAGCGGCAGCTGCGCAAGCGCTCGCCCCACGCCGCCCTCCCGCACCTCTCCACGGTAAACACTGTTGCATGTCGTTGCTTACATTTTTCCTACGCCAAAAAATACGTATTTTTTAATTTAAATATTTTATTTTTAATTATTTAAAATAAATTAACTAAACTTCTAATTTTATGTGTGGAATATATTAATATTTGAGATTTAGCCATAATAAACATCCTCTGTGATCAATAGTAAACTTCCCATTACTATACTTCGGTTTTTCTTTCTTGGCGCATGGGGTGAGGGGTGTCCTCGAAATGGAATATCTCACGATATTTCGCGTCGTTCTCGGTTGTGCTGCTAGGAGTCGCATGATCGTCAGCACTGCTCGATGCAGTCGCGATCATGCGACTCCTAACGGCACAGCCGAGAACGACGCGAAATACCGTGAAATATTCCATTTTGATGACCCCCCCCCCCCCACGCGCCAAGAAAGAAAAACCGAAGCATAACGAGTACTGTGATTGTCATGGCACCTTAACAGTGAAGTGTCATTCTTGTCTTGTCTGCAAAAAATAATCATAAAAACTGATTGACTCTAATGTGTAACGTGGGGATTTATAGGCACGAAAAATTGTAGAAATAGGCAGGCAAAATAGGGATTTAGAAATGTAAAATAGACAATCATCTAATGCTGCTACAGAATGGCACATACTTTCCCGTATTAGTTTTCTTTTTCGTTTGGTCTCGGCTAGCTATTCGGACTTGCCACTACTCCTAACAGCTTCTATCTATCGCCGCCGAAAGTACACTTTTTTTTGACATTTTATTAATTTTTCGGTTTCCGAATAGTAGAACAGAAATATTATTTTAAGAATATTAAAAAACAGTAAAACAACCTTGTTCTAAATGGCAATTGCCGTTGAAGATTTGGAACCTTTTTTAAGAAAATGGCGTTAAAGCACTACTGTAATGCAAAATTTGAAGCTCTTTTTCACAGAAAATTTTTGAGTTTTCGAAAAACGTCATTTGAAGTTATTTGAAGCACTTACACTCACAAATTCAATAGTGTTTACAAATTGCTGGAAATTAGCATAATATTATTGACGGTATGAGAGAACTTAAAAAGATACCTTCGTGTAATTTTTGAAAGTACCCCCAAATTTTGAAGAAAGTTTTTCAAAATCGCCGTCAGTCTGTCCGTTAGTCTCTCCGTCAGTCTGTGAACAACACTAGCGCCTAAACCATACGTGCGATTTTTTCCAAAATGGATATTCATCGGTCGATCTGCGTCCACTCGCGGCGCCGCCATTTTGAAAAACTTTCTTCAAAATTTGGGTGTACTTTACAAGAAGGTTTAACTGTTTTTTTTTTAATATTCTTAAAATAATATTTTTGTTCTACTATTAGGAAACCGAAAAATTAATGAAGTGTCAAAAAAATGTAGTTTGGGCGTCGATAGATGGTAGCTGTCAAGAGTATTGGCAAGTCCGAATAGCTAGCCAAGACCAAATGAAACAGAAAACTAATACGGGAAAGTCTTTGCCATTCTGTAGCACCACTAGTTTTTATTTTGGATTATGGAAAATTGCATTTTGATCAATAAATATGAGGCATTTAGGCATTTAAACACAAAATTGGAATTTATTAGTGAAATAGGCATTTGTAGGCACAATAAAATTCACATATGGGTCATTCCACGTAAAACCGGACAGAAAAAAACCTGAAGTGTTTCAAATTCTCTAATATTTTTTTACACCATCTATTATGAAAAGTAAGAGACACGTATTTTTTTGTTTAGCCGAGAATACATTATTTTTGACGTTACAATTATTGAAATATATTAATTTTTCTCCAATGAATAGATGTTTAATAATTTTTAACTCCAAATGTATTGCTTGTAAAAACTTAAACTTGATTTCAAATTAAAGCTAAAGAAGCAATCTTTCGACAAGTGTTTATAAATAAATGTATATATTTATATTGTGTTTTTTAAATTGTTTATAATTTTTAAAACGAGTTTTTTAAGATGATCCCCATGATTTTTTGTTTTAAACTCGACGGCAATAAATTCTTTAGACTTTCATCTCCATCTCTGCAAATTTTCAAAATGGCTTCTGTTTTAGAACTCACGTAAAAAAATAATATTCAACGGAGCGCAGAGCATTTTCTCGACCGCCGCTGCGCGCCGCTGCTATACCGCTTTGTCAATGCTCCCTGTGTCTTCCTCCACTGGACTTGCGGCCTTGCGCAACACTGCCCACGCCCTTTCATCGATGTCAGCAAGTCGTTTACCACCCAAGGCAATGGCAGGAAGTCGACCCACCAATACAAACATTGGGATCAGTTTACATCCAAGAGTGTGTGACACAGTGCAAATAATATATTCGTTTGTGACGCGTGTGTGAGTGCCCGTGCGCTTCTTTCTTTCTAGGAGAGTGACAAAAAATAATTGAAGATGGCAGGTACAATGAAGATACGCTTTGATTCATGTTCCAATCCTTTCAATCTAGAAAAATATGGTAGAACTGAATGTAAAAGTTTAAGACATGTAATACGAAGTATCCTTCAAAAGTTGGGCACACAATACTTACAAATTACGCCAAACTTGGAAATTTGTAACATATGCAGATGGAGAACTTCAAAATGGTTTATAAAATGAAAGTCAAACTTCTAAAGGTACCATTGAAACATTTTCCAGCAAACCAAACAAGTCAACAGAGTAGAAATTGAGAAGAATACAATAATTCGTAATTGAACATTGAAATGAGAGATAATGGTGATCTATCTCCTAGTGAAGCAGAAGCTGCGCCAGCTAAGAACGTAAAATTTTCACATCTGAAAGAAAGTTTAACAATATTGATGTTAGGTAAAACATCTATTGGGAAAAACGAAACTGAGTCAAAAAAGCAGTCAAAAAGTGGAAAGAATAAGACGAACCTTAGAGAAAGGAATATTTGATATAGAAGAGGTAGAAGAAGAACAAGAAAATGAATACATCATAGAAGAATTGAAAAAAGATACGAAACTACTGATGATAAAAATTTAAATTTTAACGATTTTTAAAGATTGGTTTTTTCCTAAAGGTAAAAAACATTTCGATGCATCTACACACATGATAACTGTTGCAAAACAACTAGCAACAAAGGAATATTGTCAGCTCCACATGTGAAATCCAGAAGAGCTATCGTCGCTTCTGTACACCAATGTGTTGTGGCTTTTTATTGTTCAGATCACGTTAACCGTATCATGAATAAATAAAGGAAAAAAATAATTTTATTTCAGTGAGAGAGAATGGGGGATAGATTCACAAACAAAAGAGGATTATACAGAGCAACATGAAAGAAACCTACCGACATTTTAAAGAAACGACTCCGCATCTAAAGATCAGATTTTCAAAGTTCGCTGAATTAAGACTGAAATACTGCATTTTTCCAGGAGCTAACGGTACACATACAGTATGTGTTTGTGTATATCACGAAAACTTACTAGTAAAGTTAATGTTTGACTGAGGAGGTCTCGCAACGTTAACAGCAGTGGCGTAGCGTGACCCACGTGTTTGGGGATGCTCAACAATAACTCCAAATAACAATAACAACAAACATTATGATGTTTAATGTTCTCTAGAATCTATGTTATCAAAACAAATGTTACAATAGTTAAACTGATTTATGTCAGGAGAGTTCTTGAAAGCAAATTACGCAATGGCTCGGCTTTAATTCGCATGCGCGATTGGCAATGAGATCACTTGTGCATTTATACAGTTCAGACCAAAATAATATTTCATATAGTTTATGAAGAATTCATCTTCTCAAATATTAATTAAGAATTAGTAGGCAAACACTATTTCTCCTATTAAATGCCCATGACCAAGCAGAGAATCTCAAGTGAGAAAGAAAAATATTTCACTGGCAGCGTCAAGTGTGCTGCGCTCTCGTGCATAAAAGAGCAACTTGCTTTTACACATCTGCTCATACGCCTCGCCCTGCTCAGTCGTACGCTAGCGTCAGAAACTTGTGAATCTTTGGGAGAGGGATGAGGTGGGGAGGGGGGAACCTCACCGTCTGCGCATGCGTCATTGCCCTTCGCAATCTCTTGCCAGATGCTAGAACCATTTTAGCATCCAAGCAATCAGAGGCCAGCATGTACCCACGCGCCGAATTCAATCACAGGAAACCACTTTTAATATCAATACAAAATGTGTTTCGCTCAATGAACCACTTGTAAGTATACAATATTTAGGATTCTTTGATTAATATTTGAAGTGGGGATGCTCAGCATCTTAGCGTCCCCTGACGCTACGCCACTGGTTAACAGATGATGTTAATGCATTTAAGGATTGTCGGTACTACCTACAAAAAGTTATTTTTGACCCTCCAAGAGCTGACTATTACTTTAAAAAGTGTGACAAATGTCCTGGAATAGAACGACTTAAAATGTTGCAGGAAAAGTTTGAAGAGAGGTTGCCGGAGTGACGTATCGGCAGTGGATTCACATTGAACGATTCAAGTACATCATGATCCGATTACGACTCCCAAGAAGCTCTATGACTGGGCGCAAAAACATACAAAACATAGTGTTTTTCTTCTTCACCAATGAAGATCATGAAGAAGAAAGAATTCACTTAAAAGTCGTAGAAATGTAGCAAAATGGCTACGTGGTACACGTTCGTTACATTCCTTTGTTCCTATTTGTAAAGATAAAGAAATAATTAAAACATGTTCCTTGAAAGAAAGCCTACATATAATCCAAATTATATAAAAAGAAACTTAAAAAGACGTAAATCTGATACAACTTAATATTTTATGTTTTGGAATATTAACAAGAACTTTAAAACTCATTGCTCAGTGAACATTGTCACTTATCTTCCTGTTGTGAAGCTTGTTCCCCCTAGCGTTTCATTCGATAGCGACACATACAACGACGGGCGCATGAGGTTCTCGCGGCGCTGTGAACGAGGTAAGATTTAAAAAAATCTCAAAAAGGTATTTTAACAGAAGCCATTTTGAAACTTCGCAGTCCTTTAGAAGAAAGTATGAACTTTCTTTTCAATTTTTTTCAGATTTTTAATTCGTGGTAAAATTAATAATTTTATAAATAAACATATATAAACAAAAAATTAACATTAAAATGTAAAATTTTATAAACAATCAGATAAATTTCATGAAAGGTACAGATATAAGCTTTGATTTAAGAGGAACTCAAAACCGAGAGTTTAAAATGATTTTGAGGTACAAAATATTATACATGTCAGTGCGTATGAAGTTACGAAAAATTTAAAAAAATAAAATGACGAAAATATAAATATTTGAGCTAAACAAAAAAACACGTGTTGTATAGTTTGTTTTCATGAACCTGTAAAAAAATAATCAGAAAGATATGAGACATCGCGGTCAATTTTCCTTCAAATTCGTCCGATTTTGCGTGGAATGACCCATATAATACTCCTAATGCCTCAAAATAAATAAGTGTCTTAAAACCTTAAGTCTTACATTAAAGGAAAAAAATAGGCAAATAAGCAAAAATGTGCAGCTTACAATGTACAATAAAAATGGGCTCTGAAAATCATCATTGATTAAGAGGTTGACTTTTATCCATTTTGTGTAATGACTATGACTTTATTGTGCAAAAGCAATATAAGTTGCATTATGACTTCCATATCAAACTTATTTCATTAATATATGTTATATAATCACAAGGTAATCTATAAGATTTTTCAATATTTTAATTTATTTTTTAGTTTAGGTCAAAAACAGTTAAAAACTGTGTGTGACCTACTACGAGGAAAAGTGTCTGTGCACATTTTCTTAATTCTAGAATCCCTGCCTTGAACCATATACAAATTGAATTATGAATACAGAAAGAAAAAAGCATTTTTGGCAAGTATTGATAAGAAAATATTTACTCTGATGCAATAAATCTATTTTCAAGGGCAAATCAGCTATAGATTTGGGATCTTATCTCTCATCATGTCCTTTGTAAAAGAATATACTTCCTGCCACAACAATATGGAGAATGATCATTTGTATAACTGTATTTCCCACTGAAGTCTAGAACACATGCACAGATAGTAAAGTTATATTTATACATGTAAGTTTTTCAAAACCCAAAACTAACTTCATTACTAATCAGTTAATTTAGATGTCGCATGTTTCTATAATTCTCCAATTTTTTAATTTATTATTCACTGTAGAATTATTTTATTTCAGGCAATAGAACTTAAAATGTTATTTCAAATAAAAAATTGTAATGCATAATTTTGAATTCCTATTACATTACAAATAGCTTTGTCAGAGTTTACAAACATTGTATTATAATTGGAAAAAATTATTTTTATGTTCACTTATTAGGAGGATGACCTTTTCTTTTGTTTTTATCATTTGCAAGTACATTAGTTTTTGTGTATGTAATACATTTCAAATAACCATTTATTTTCTTACTTGAATTAACACTTTGATTACAGTTGCAGAAAGTGCAAAGGTTGCGACAGGAGATCCATCTTCTCACTGAAGAATGCAAGAAGATGACCATGGAAGTGGACATGAGCTCTGACTCCAGACGTAAAGTTCTTTCTAAATTCTTTTAACATGTACTTTTAATTGTAAGTTAATTGTAACTGTAACATTGCCGAATTGGAACTTTTTTCTTTCTTTCTTTCTTTATTTATTTATTTATTTTCTTACTTATTTAACAGCAAAAAAAATGTTAAAAAGCTGCATGTGACGACAGAGAGGAAAGTACAATCTGTGCAGATTTTCTTCTGCTCTGTAATCTGTAACCTTTTTCTATAAATGTGAATTTATTTTATATGTGGATTTTAAATATTGTTACAAAGAATGATTATGTGTTTTCTTTAAAAACAAATTTGGCTTCTCAATCAAAATCCTTTTATTATGAAAATTTCAAATTCCAATAATGACAATTTAGTTTCATTTTATTTTTCAATTGTCTTGTGGTAATTTAAGATGTTGGGACATCACAATTTATGAAGTAAGTAATAGAATGCATGTTAGGATTTCAAGCAGTGATTACGTTTTTAAAAAAAAATCTATTCTTGTTTATTGTGGTGAATCATAAACCTTCACTAATCAATATAGGCAATTATGACTATTTTTAATTTATTTCCACCCCACACTATGTTGAAACAAGCATATGCTTGAATTATAATACCCAGCCACAGATCCGCCATGACTCCAATATTGATTCACTTTATGTTCTCTGTACAAAATTTTATTTTATAAGTGGGTTCGCGAGTATTTTACACCTTTAGGCATCTCTTGCTTCTGAGTTTCTATTTAAGTCTGTCACTGCAGTCTTCTGCAGTTAATCCTCTTCTACACATCGCCTTCTTCTCTTCCTCCTTCCATGTACTTCTGGGTCTTCTTTGCCTTCTGTGGAACATTGGTTGCCAATTTCAGAGCTTCAGAGGCCATCATTCTTCACTCACTCTGATTAATTTTAAGACCACACAATTTGAACCTTTTAATTTCATTGGTATCGATGATGTGGAAACTCGCTTCTACTTTTCTTCTAATTTCACTGTTTCTTACTTTTGTCCAACAATGTCAATCCACTGCTTCTTCATCAATAGTCCATTTCCATTACTGTATGTTTATTCTCATTACCTTTCAATATTTCCCAAACTTCAGACCCATATGTGGCAATATTCTCTACAACAGTCTTATATAACCTTCTCTTAATATTCTTCCTTGGAGTTTGATTCTGTATTAAAGGATGCAGTTGCCTTATGGCTACTTTCCCCTTTGACATTCTACTCTGAATACCTTGTGTACTACCTCCATTTGCTGCCATTTGAGTACCTGGATAGGTAATATTCTGGCAGGATTTAAATTCTGTTGTGAATACACACAGAGCCCTTTGCTTCTCCAACAAACAAATTTTCTGTTATATTAAAATTTATGTCAAGCCCCCAATTTAAGAACCCTTCATGAAGTTATTGCAACGTATACAAAACATCATCTTCCTCTTCCGCAAAGATGACTTGGTTGTCTGCGTAATTAAGACAATAGAGCATGGAATTGTCAGTTTGTATACCCATATTGCAACATTTTCTCTTCCAGTTTTTTAAAAGCTTTGTTTAAATATAACTTAAACAGAGTAGGAGCTTTGCAACACCCTTGCCGTAAGTGTTTATTTACAAGATTCGGTCAGGTTTCTTCTAATTATAATTTCACTTACATTTCTGGTGTGTAGGTCTTTAATAGCTTTCAGTAAGTACATCTTAACATCGTGTTTCTCCATGGCCATCCATCAGTAAATGAATGTCCAGCTCTAAAGCTGCTGTGTTCTTCTACATCTTTTAAGATATATTTCAAGTTGAAATTTCAGTATTGTTCCGTAGAGCCTGCCAGTAGTATAAAGCACAGTTATGCCTCTACAATTTCCACATTGTTTCCTATCACCTTTTTTTGTATATATTACAAATGAAACCTTTTCTAAAGTCTTTTGGCAGCTTCTCTCCGTTTAAACATCAATTGTACAGTTGGCTGAGAATTTCAAGAAGTTCACTAGGGCTATTTTTTAAAAGCTCAATAAACACTGCATGAAGGAAGTACTTATTAAATAAATAAAGTTTGCTTCCTAATTTTGATGAATTAGTAGAGGAAAAATGTACATAATATTTTTAAGCCATGTACAGTATGCTGATACATGCACAGTGTCCAAAATAGAGCTATACCAATAAATCGCATAATAAACTGAAACATCTGTAGAGACTTAGATCAAATATAAAATGTACTTAGGTATTTGTTTGGTTTGCTTCACCTTAAAACACGTGAGTTTCTCTTGAACACTATCAAGAATTTATAATATTGGAACCAACAATGCACATTAGGATTTCAAGCAGTGATTACATTTTTAAAATAGTCTTGTGTATTGTGGTGAATCATAAACCTTCACTAATCAATATAGGCAGTTACAACTATTTTTAATTTATTTCCACCTCACACTAAGTTGAAACAAGCGTATGCTTGAATTATAATACCCAGCCACAGATCCGCCATGACTCCAATATTGATTCGCTTTACGTTCTCGGTGCAAAATTTTATTTTTATATGTGAGTTCACGAAGTCACCGCTATACAGGGAAGCATTTAATATTATAGTTTAATTGGGAACCTGACTTCTAATATTCTTCCCTATCACATGGCTTTTGCTACCTACTAAACAAAACACAAAATTTCAACAATGGCTGCCAAACGTAGTGTCAGCAAGTATTTATTTATTTTCAGAATTCTCTTCCAGCTAAAACGACATACGGTGAATAAATTTCCAATTGAAAACATATACATAACAATAAATACACATAAAAATATACCCTTTCGACAAAACAATTTATCATTACTAACTAAAAATCATTCACACTTATTTCTTTACATCTCATTCATATGACAGCACTTCGTTACGATTTAATTCTTTTTGATTGCCATTCTATATTTATCCTTACAATTAAAATACAATCTTGGCCTTGTCATAATTTTTTTTATTCTAATAAAGTTTGTCACTTCCCTGGTAGATGTTCCCTTGACCGTTGCCAAATGCCTCCGTCTGTGCCCATATTCAGTTCCGATATCATACCACTTCATCTGGAATCCGATTTCCACCTTTCTGGAGTACTGTTCCATGCTAACATCACTCTTAAAAAACAATCTCAAAACTTCTTATCTAAAGTTGGACTCAAATGCGCCAACTCATTGCAACAGGATGCATCCCATCCAAGCACACACCGCTGTCTGAACCTATGCATTGTTACATTACCTTCTTTTTGCCACGCAGTTTAAAACCAAAAAAATAACCGTTCTCTTTTTGTCACAATTGTAATATCTTTTACACTTTACAAATGCAATTACATTTTCACTACTTTCTTCGTTTCAATAGCTTCAAAGTCAAAAGATAAAATGTTCGAATAATAATATTTATAATTTTCTTACTTTTCAGAACTCAAACCTTCTTATACATATTAATGCTTATGTGATCGCACATTGCATGTCAACACATTTGATTGTCTTTTCCAAATATGGGAATGTTTTCTCTAATTAAAGTTTTCACTATTCTGAAATGATATAAACTTATGTGATTGTTTACTTATTGAATAAATGTTCACTATTTGTTTATTTATTCCCCACTGGTCTGCTAACAACACAGTTCCTTGAATTTCTTAAATAAATAGCACTTTCTACCTTACCATAGTACCTTCGACTGTTTGTTTCGGTTTCTACACTATGTCAGTTCCCAAACATTTCAATTAATTTATTTAAATTCTGGGTCACGTCCGAATGGACCATCACCAAATTCAGTAATAAAAATGTTGTTCATTGTTGGCAAAATGAAAAATTACAGTAACTGTGCAGTAAAGAGTGCGGTAGGGATTCTGGAGTTCAACAAAATGTTTCCAGATTGTACTTATCCCCCATTTGTCACATAGTTTTAACTGTTTATTTACAAAAATAAAACAGAATTAATCAAATCAAAAGACACTTATTTCTAACATCTCAAGTTCAAATTTTAGTGGGTAGCTTGTACGTTTTGGAGTTCACTTAGCAGTTCTTATGATACTGAAGGCAGTGGCATCTGTAAAATAACATTTTTACTGCTAGTTTACTAATTCCTCTTCTACAAAGATTCTATAGAAGTTTCATTGCAAAATTTCTTGACCTTGCATTGTTGTCAATACAAATTTTGAAATATATATTCCCTTGTTGATATTCTCTGTAGTGACAAATGTCTATTTTTCTTGTAAATTCTGAATTGTTACTTCAAATTTGCAAATTCCTTTGTCAGATACTAAGCATTGTTTCATTTTCAGTTCCCTTAGGGGAAACGGATGAAGAGTTCTACCAGAACATTTACACTGGTCAGCAAGGCAGCGTGGCAGCACATTCACAAAGAGATTCCCCTCGGCATCGTAAGTAACCATTTTTTTTTTCTTCCATGGTTTTGCAGTAGATTATTTTATTTTTTGTAGATTGTACTAGATTGTTGGGATGTGCAGTAGGCTTGTAGTTTGTATGTGAATAACTTCTACAAAATGATTGGAGAAGAAATTAAATACTTAACTGAAAATTCCTGGCATTCTTCAGATTTTCAAGATATTCTAATATTGATTTACAACTTCGTATAAATATGGGGTTATAAAGTTGAGTTTCGTCCTCTTTCTTGTAATTATTTACTATGCAAGTTCAAAATATTTTTTTTAATAAATAAAAAATACTTAATATTTTAGCCAGATAATAATATTTAAAACCCATTTTTTAGAGAAATTTCATTATGGGGATGCATTGAACTTTTTATTCAGGTCTTAGGTGTAAAATGTTTGAAAACTTCTGAATTGAGGCATTAAATTCACAGATTTTCCTTTAATATTTTCATTGATCCTTTTTTTGCTGGTTTGATTGAGTGTACAATTTTTATAGTAGGAAAATAATTTTCTAAGAGAAACATTTTTATCTAGTATAGGTCATTTTCAATTTATTGTTAGTTCCAATTACATTTTAGCCTTCATTCTCTCGTGTATTTGTTTTCTTTCTTTTTGCAATTATTGAAGAAAATTGGCTAAAAGACAGTGGTGATGTTGCAGGAAGTGAACTTCCACATCAGAGCCCCCGCCAGCCACCCCCGCGACCTCCTCCTCCAGAGAGGGACCCACGCGAGGGACAGTCGTGGACATGCACCGAGTGTACATTCCGCAATTACTGGGAGTTGGAGTACTGTGAGCAGTGTGAGATGCCTCGGCTGATGCTAGGTACAGGGCCACGGCCGGCACCAGGGGCAGGTTGCTACTGCCACCCTCCTGGCAAGCAGCTGTCACCCAATGTGGTCTCCTACCCTGCGATCCTCTCCACCCCACAGCTGCAATGAGTTTTGTGTTGCAATCGTGTGATTTGAAAGACTGGCGATAATGGGCTTGGGTTCAAAGTGACTGTGACTCGTCTTTCAACAGTGTTGAAACGTGTTGAAATGGAATAAAGAGAGAATACTGTGGATATTGAATGTAGGAATGAATGTATTTGCAGCACTTTTGGACCTAAAATGAAAGTTTATGTGCTGTGCATTTAAAAACACTTTTCAACACATATTTGACTGAAGTAGTGAAAACAAATGGCAAAGTCGAAACATGATTTCATTCATTGTGTTAACCAGGGTCTATTGCCTTCTGAGGAAGAGATAAGTCAATGTGAACAGAATGTTCACAATATTACCCTTGATACTAATGCTGTGGTGTTTTGGTCAGACTTTTGGGCGTATAGATCATGTCTACAGTTTGTCTTTTAAATTTTTCCAGTTTTGCTTTTGTCCCACAAAATAGAACAATATTCTGAAATTAATTTGTTGCATTAATTGCTTTAAGTGTACTTAAAAAAATAGAACATATTAATTAAATAATCTGCAAACCCTTCTTGACACTACTTTTACACACGTCATCATTTTTTATGGAAATTTGTTTATTTTTATCCTAAAAACAGCCATTTTTCTTCAATAATAAAAATAGACCCTGTTGTTAACATGTTGCCATTAAATTTCCAGATGTCCATGCTCACATAACTGCCTGCAGCTTATTGATTTCATTTGCATTAAGATAACTCATTATCATTTTATTTTGCGATTCTCCCTCCAGTGGAAGTAGGCCTACTTTGGTATGAGATTGAAGTCAGTGGAAATGAAATTAGAATATTTTGTATATAATTTAAGGGTTAAAGGAGGTTTTTTATATTGTAGATTAGATTGTAATATATTTATAGCTCTTTAGAATTCTGCTCAATGTGTTTCATTATGTAGATAAAATTACAATTTTATACACACAGTGCCCTTGATACTTGATCTAGGTAAACTGATACTGAACCATGATTCATGTGTATGATTAGTACACTTGTATTATTTAATATCAGGCAGGGGCATATTAGTGCACATAAGACTGAGTTATGTTAATGCCAATAAGTCATTAATTGTGTACATAAAGAAGAAATAAAATGTTATGCATGTTGAATAAAGTGCAATTGTTCATTCTCACTAACCTAACCCTGTGGAATTTCTGTGCTCCTGTATCTCCCAGTTTTATTTTTACCTTCTTTGTTTTGTTTTCATTAACCAAAAGCATGTTGAAAAAGTAAGTCAGAATAGCACTATTTTAATATGAATGTGCTATAAGAGCAAAATACATCTACACAAGTTTTGATTGTTTTGTACAAGATGTATCTGTAAATCATTACAGCTGTGCATTTTGTAAGCTGCTATGTGTGAATACTCAGCAAATTCCACATTAACCTTCTAACCCTGACTTGCTGTAATGTGAAAATGGAAAGTGCTGCAAAAGGTGTGTATTTTAATTCCCCGTAAGTTTTCAAATGCTTTTGTCTTCTTTTAATTTTTAAGAAATTCAAAAGTACTTCAGTAACCATTAGATTTCATATTTGAACTTTTATTCTACTAATTGCTTTTAATTAAATTTGATCTCTCTGTATTCTATTCAAGAAAAAAGTACATTCTTTTGCTGATTTTAAATTTTTTTTAATTTCCAGGAGGTGAAACTCAGGATATTCACATCCATGTCACTCATCACAACTTTCCAATAAGAAGTAAGTGCTTTTCTCTTCAATTTCTATTGGTGTGCTTGTTGTTATGACTGATTTCTCAATGTTAGCTGTTTCGAGACCCATTACTTCAAATTGCCCATGTCAATAAATCTAAAAAATGATCTTCAATATGTCATTGAAAGCAAGCAAAAATTTCACAAAACTGAAAATTCAGAGATGCTTATATAAATGTAGTATGCAGTGATGAATGTTCTTGTTCTTTAGAACATTCCAACCTTTGCAGTATAGAGCCACAAGGGACTCTCCCTATCTCCTCACTATCAATGGGTTCTATTGCAGTGGTACAGGGTGTTTGGACAATGGGTAATCTCTAGTCTTTAGTGAGAACGGCATGGATTAATTCCCTTTCTCCTCTTTCTCCACTTTTCCTACCTCTAAATACTTATAAGAAGTTTTGTGCCTTCCAGTAGTACATGCAAATTTTTATTTCTATAACTTTCTGTATGTAGAAAATAATAATCTCCCTAAAATTTGGGTAGTAGTAGCAAGAACAACATCATATGCAACAAGATCATCTATACAAAAATGCAAAATGGAAGCTGTTTGTAGACAAAAGAATTCTTTCCATACTCAAGAGTAAACAAGGCCAACAAAACCCTTCATTTAATTTACAAAAGTGGTTTACCAAGGAATTTTGTTGTGATTATTAACACTAAGTTTGAAAATTCTCTTCGTAAATGGTCTTTATCATTTTTCCTCAATATCACATTTACATTTTGTATTAAAATGTTTTCTACTTACTTAAAAAAAAATTAAAAGAAAATTGATGACTCAATTGTCAATTCACATCATGTGTTTGAACAAAGCGAACACTGTGTTACATCATTCTGCACACTACTCCCTCCCTCCTCTACATCCTGCTGCAGTGTTGTATGAGGAACCTCATCTGCTTTGAGATGGCCCTGCATGCTTAGGCTTTCATGTATGAATACTGCTGTGGCTAATTATGAAGAAAAATTGAGCAAATCCATCTTAATGCTGCAGCATAAGTTTTTGATTTCGTAAGACTACCTAAAGCATCTGGACTATTCATTCTGATATTTGTAGAATATAAGCCCCTAATTTACTCTAACGTCTGTGTTATCAGCTGTGATATTGGTATTAACCCATTATCACCCACATTTTATCCATTTAAAAAATTTAAAATCTCATTTAGAGGTAGGTTTCTGTGTTTCCTTTCCATTTGGATTGAAAAGATTTTCTACTTTCTGGATTTGCCTAACCCCCTTCCCAAAAGCCATTACTGGCACTTAAGGTCCTACCTACTATTATATAAGGGACCTATCTATAATATAATAGGTCTCTCAAGGTTACTTCTGCTCCCCTGGGAAACTTTCCCAGTGAGGAGTCCTCCCATGCTTGTTAGCCTTTAGGACCATGTTGGTCCTGTATCTTTAGGCCTGTGTCAATGCAGACTGCTTGCAGTTGACGTCATTAATGTTAGGTGGATTGCATCAACACAATGCTCATGTGACAGAGGCCTTACAAGCCTGAGGAAGCCCATGTGCCCTTGGGCTTGTAGCATTGATGAGGGTGTGGAGAGCCAGTTCCTTATTCTTGCATGCAGATCGATCCACATAATTCACAAACACCGTCCCTGATCACAGTAAGGGATTAAGGTGTATGTAGGTGGTACATGAAATAGTAGGAATGAACCTCACAACACAAATCGAACTGAAGGATCAGGGAGTTTGGCCAAAACTGATAAGACAAGAACTTATCTCACACGGAAGCTCCTACATCAGTTATGTAGGAAATTTCATAATTTTTTTTAAGCAAGCAAGTGGAAACAAGTTTGTATGTTACGTGAATAGTTTCAAGATTAATAATAATTGTTAATTGATCCTTGGTGTAATGACATGAAATCTGAACTTCCAAATATAAAATATGATTTAAAGGGTACTATGAAGCCATTTTTAATAGTTTCTACACATTAAACAAGAGTATCTTGTGTACCTTTTGAGCAGCTTCTATAATGTTGTTAATATGTATTTAATAAATTGTTTTGTAGAAAAAGAAAGGAAGGAAAATTAGAAAGAATGGTTATAAGAATGGTCCCAAGAATGATGTTTAGTAAGCAAAGGAAATTGACACTTGCAAAGGAAAACAGCACTCGCTGAATAAGTGAATCATGCTGACCTCTGAGATTTCAATAAGATTTCCTCTCTAAGAAACAATAGAATCTTTTGTGTTATTGAGCCTTCATTACATTAATGCTATATACTTATAAAGGGAATAAAAAAATTCTTTGAAATATGAAGAACTCATGTGAACAGCATTCATATTATTGAGTTTTAACTGCATATAATTCAATTTAGAAAATTCAAGAATATTAAATTTCTTCAGAAATAGAAGTATTATGAATGATAGCTACAGCATATTTCATACTCTCCCATTCAGTGTTGTTGGACAAAAACTGCATTTGGGTATTACGATCTGTGATGTGTGGTTGGTGGGGGACATAAAATTCAAAATGTTGAAAAACAAAACCAAATAAATAAATAATTATAATAAAATAATTTTCTGAAAAACTTGGTTATTTAGATTGTTTTGATTGATGCAATTTGGGAACAAATGGCAGTTTACTTTTTAGAAGAGAAAACAATGATTACTACATTAAAGATAAAATCATGGCATTCCCACTAATAATATAAATGAAAATTTTAAAAAAAGAATTAGCATAAAAAAAATAATAATTTTTCAACAATAAAAACATGTCCAAAATGTTTTTTTTAAATTATAAACATTTTGTAAAATATCATTAATGATGGTAACTTTTTGTCAATTTGCTGCAAGGGGTATTCTTTTCTGTTAAAATACCAGTATAATATGTGGATTGCAGGTGTCTTGGTGCCTTGTAGATCTTGGTTTAAGAGAATAAAGGTTTTGGGGAAAGGCATGAAAATAGTCCCTAAAAATAATTGAAATAAAGTTGGGTTATGAGCTTGAAGTTTCAGGTTCAGGGCTGGATCTAGAAAATATTTTGGAAGGGGCAGAAAAATGATCCCCAATCAAATTTTTAAATAAAAAAGGAAAAAATGTTTGGCTTGAAATAAAAAATGTGAATTCATAATACAAGTACTTCTTCAGGATGGGAATCTAGCAATATGTGGAATAAATTGAGTAAAATTAGGAAAAAAATTCATTGAGATAAGCTCCCCCCAGGATCTACCATGGAAGATAGTTATAATAGTGTCAAATTTAGCACTTCACAGGTTTCGTTCCTGTCAACATGCATATAAATTGTCCAGGAATTGACAACTGTTATAATTATTCTTGTAAAATTTAGGCCAGTATAATTTTCTTTCATATACCAGTGGCATATTAACCTATCATTGTGGTCACACTCTTCCATGTTACCAGTGTATATTTCTTCAAAATGTGAGGTTCACTTGTGAAAACCTTGCTTTGACTTTGT
Source organism: Acheta domesticus (assembly GCA_031308135.1). Taxonomy (NCBI): domain Eukaryota; kingdom Metazoa; phylum Arthropoda; class Insecta; order Orthoptera; family Gryllidae; genus Acheta; species Acheta domesticus. The sequence goes on along the minus strand of JAHLJT010009419.1, from coordinate 101,830,698 downwards.
TTCTCCATGTCATTGCTTTATTTTCAGGCCTGATGATATCAAGAGCCGGTATCAATGCCAGTAGTTAATAATCCACCGTTACACCAAACTCAGAGTTTTTGCCCATTCTTGTCATACTGTTTTTCTAATGTTTCTGCCACATTTTTCACATCAACTGAATCAGTTATTTCATCTGGGTGTTCATCTACATCTGTGAGTTCATTGAAGACAGGTGGATCTACTTGCTTATCATTATCACTTCACTCTTCTGCAAAGTCAGTTCCATTTTATTGCTGTGTATATAAGTTAGATTAAAGGCCATGATAAATTTCTAAGAATAAAACATTGAGCTCTTCTCTAATGTTTTGAAACAGTAAAAAAATAATGTACATATTTATTACAGTTATTCAGTTACAGTTAGTAGAAAGTGTGCCGTTGACAAGATGAGAGAAAATTATAGTGGCCCATTTTTACTAGAATAATTATAACAGTTGTCAATTCCTGGAAACTCTTACAATTATTTATTACAGTTACAGTTATTCAGTGAGTATTAAAAAAAATTAACCATGTCAAATACAAGAACCAAAAATGTCTATTTCTGCTCAGTTGAGAAGCCACACCATCATATTACCAAGCCTCAGCATCCTCATTTGAAGTTTCCCCATCAGTCAAGAAAAACGAAAAATGAGGTCCATATTGTTGAGTCTTTCAGCCGCAATTGCCAGACAGAATACACGTAAAGCAACAACACTTAACTCAGAATAATTACATTTAAGAATTTATTATGATGTGTCATGTGGTGAAAGGCAGTACTCGGAAAGTACAATTCTAAAAATTTTGTTTCTGAAATAACAAATGTTCTTTCAAAAAATTAGAAACTATGAACATAAAAAAAATTAGAACTATCACACGTAGACATCTATGCCAATCATAGAAAGTATCCTTCACAGCTTTTTAAACACACCAGAAATGAGCATCCTTCCAAGGATGCTGGGCTTTTATGGTTTATTATGAAAGATTTTAAAAAAATATTAGCAATTGTTGAAAATAGTTCTCTGGATGACTGACTGCTGAAAGAACTACATAATAATAATGAAATGAAGGAAAATCTTAAGTACTAGATTAAAGCAATGTTGCAAATTTTAACTTTCCAACGTGTATTTATATATTTGTTAAAAAAAAAACTGCAATAACTGTGTATGGCCATCTAAATGACAAATTTTAAGCAATGTAATTTTGCCCCATTTGATTGGATCATGGACATATAAGGAAAATTTTCAGATAAATCGAACAAATAATGATAAATAATCTCATCATCATTACAAATGTTTAAGGTTTAGGTCTGTTGACCTGTTCCTTGGTTTTTATCAATATTCCCTCAGTCACTTCTGAAGTGTTCTTGATCTTCCCAATGCCCTCTTGGTCTGCCTTGGTGCTCTTCTTCCTCTTAGTTTATTTTGGAGGACTTTCGTGTGAAACCTTCTGTCTTCATTCTTTTAGTGTGTTCTTGCCATTTCTTTTGGTAGATTTCAATTTCTGAGATAATATTTTTGACTTAAAGTATTTTCCTGATCTTTTCATTTCTAATCCTATCTCTCCTTGAAACTTTCAATGGTAAATATAATCTACAAAATGTCAGTGGTTGGCACAAACATTCAAATATTAACCTTGAAAACAATAGTAAACAGGATTTTTTCTCTTTTCTTTTGTTATAATTAGAGATGTCTTCAGGAAATGTAATATCGTTGAACAAAGCTCTAAACACATTAATGTTTAGAATTAGTTGTTGTGATATTTTCCTTCTTTGAAAATGAGATTTGTCATTTTCATGAAAAATCTATAATTTTGCATGTTGTTCTGTAGATTGAAGCCACATCAGTTGTGTTTCTGGCAAGGTACTGTGCTGTGCTATGTTGAGCAAGTGCATGTTTTTGTGGTGAATAATACATGTTTAACTTTTAATTTGTTTGTACAGAGTCAAATATTGTTTAACAAGAACTTACAGTCCTTGAAATACTGTAAACAGGTATTAAACAGGCAATGTATCATACAGCAGCAACAAAGGTAGATTGGTCAACAAAACAGACAATAAAAGAAATGATAAAAAATTGCCTGACGATTAACTTTTAATGTAGTTCAAATTGGAGTTCAGTATTGTTCATGCCTTTTTATTTAAAATGTTGTGCATCTACTTCCAACATTGAAACCCTCTCACTTGGTCTTTCATCAGAAATTTGTACTATCCGAGGCAAACTCTGAGTATATAGAGACAATGATGTAAAAGATGTCACAGGCCTGCAAATTTAAGGTTCATTCATTTTTTTAAAATATTTATTTGAAATTTATATTTATTTAGAGTGCTGATTTCATAAATGAGCTCAGTTTTATTCCATTGCGTACCACTTTTTCACAGTGCCCTACTATATATTTTCAGCTATTTGAAATTTGTTTTAGTAGTTATTGAGGATATGTGATTAAAATAAAACATGTTTTCTGAAAAATATTGCTTATAAATTTTACTACACCTACACATTAATCAAGTGTCTTGTTAAGTCTTTTTCTCTTCTGCGTGAAGCTGTGAGTATTGCTCTTCTTCTTATGTATGCTTTGTTGTTTGTCTTGGAGTAGCATCCTGCGTCTCCCGTCGATAATTGGGTTCTTGATATCTCTTTTCTATTTCCTTAGTATATAATATCCCCTTGCTCCTCATTCATCTCACCAAGATTTTCAGGAAAGAAATCCAAATATGCATGCAGAAAGTGAATCTTCAAGTTCATCAAACACTCCAAGTTTTTGAAACTCTTCAGCATATTGTTAACTAGCTAAGTGTGACACCTTTGGCTGTCCTAAGGTTGTTTTATGTTCATTTTCTTAATTTGTGCTGTGCAAGATACGAAGGTCACTTCAAAAGTTTTGAGAGTGAGCAACAATGAGTTACTCAGCAACAATGAGACTATTTCCATTGTTAGTTGGAATTTTATGTACAAGCCCGCACAAGTTTGAACATGCTTGGGTAATTGATTAACTCAGCAGGGCTATTTGTGTTCAATTAGTTGTTGTTCCTCTGTCAGTAAGGATGGACCTGAAGAGAGTATTTCAGAGCTATGATTTTGTGTGACTTATAAGGTTGTCTTAGGTAAGAAATCATGCCTTGAAAGATAACAGCATGCATTTGGCAATGGTTTCCCTTCACAAGCCACTGTCTATTGATAGTTTGCCGAATTCAAGAGGTTAAAGGACTATCTGGAAGATTAAGACCGTTCTGGCAGGCCCAACACAGCAATAACAGATGAAAATGTGCTGAAAGTGGAACATTTGCGAAGTGAAGACCCTCGATGTACATATGCAGGAAGCTTTAAATATTGGATCAGCAGCAGTGAGACACATCCTTAAAGAAAAACTTCACTTGAGGAAGCAGTGCTGTTGCTGGATCCCTCAAAATCTGTCAAATGAGCAAAAAAAGGGTGCAAGTGGATTTGGTATTGTGAGACCCTGGATAATTTCAATGGAGGAAGATCAAAAAACATTTTTAACATCGTGACTGGTGATGAAAGCTGGATGTATCAATTTGATCTGGAAATGAAACGGCAGCCATCAGGGTGGATCTTCCCAGATGAGAATCCTCCAATGAAAGTGAGAAAATCCAGAAGTGTTGGCAAGATGATGGTTTGTTCTTTCTTCTCTGCCAGTGCCCATATTGTGATAGTGCCACTCCAGGAACAAAAGACAATCACTGCAAGATGATACACTACAATTTACTTGCCCAGATTGAAGAGCTGAGAAAGAACTGTCCAAAATCAGGTTTGCGTGGAATCCTACTCCATGACAACGCCTCATCCCACATGCACCAGAGCAACAAATGAATTTCTGACAGAATCAAGGGTTAAAACAGCTGTCTCATCCACCCTACAGTTTAGACCTGCTCCCATGTGACTTTTTCCTTTTCCCTTATGTGAAAGAAAAAATTCAAGGTCATAGTTTCGAGTCAGCTCAAGCTGCAGTGACTGCTTATAAAGATCAGATTCACACTTTCTCAAAAGAAATGTGGCAATCATCTTTTTATAATTGGTTTTATCATATGAAACATTGCATAGAGTGTGATGGAGAGTACTTCAAGAACATATGAAGGTAAGAACTTGTTATCTCGATTTTAAATATAGTATTCTCAAAACGTTTGGAGTGACCGTTGTATAATAAAAAGAAATTTTGAACACAATACAATTGTGTGGTTCATCTATCATTAAGCACAGTGACTTTCATGAAAAAGGATTGGTAGGAGTTCTTTTATAAAAATGTACATGATTCCTAGCATAATTAAGTTTAACTATCCTCATTTGATAAATCGTATTCAAAGGATCCAAGTTATGCCAGAAAGGAAGTATTCAGTTTTTTACCACTGAAGATGCTTTTAAACCCCTCTAATTTTTTCTATAGAATTTTCCCTGAATATTCTAGAAGAATCAGGCTATACTGGGTATACTAAGTCATCTTCGTGTGAAAAATAACTTGTAAATTCATTCTCTGCTTCATTATTGATAAGTGGTTGTCCCGCTGTAAATAAATTATTTTCTCTCAATTTGGAGCCCAAGAGTTTAATTTTCTGTTTACTTATACCTAAGTCTTAATAAATCACTGAGTTCAGCCAGAAGGAATAGTTGAGGGTTATGACTTTTAGTATTGATCTGAGATTCATCTTTGTTTCTTCTCGGCTGTCCGGGTGACACTGAGGGAAGGTTTCACCACTGACATAGCAAAAATTTGGGATGTCACACAATCTCTATTAGTCATCTCAAAAACCCTGGAAGTACATTTGATAATAGTGTTTTCATCCAGTAAAACAAAGACAACATAAACTGCACCTACTAAGCACCTACAGAATTTGCTGCTTACAATGGTATAATGTTTAATGAAGAGGTTCTTACTTCTGTAAAAACATTTTGATGTGCACACATGTCTTGTCACTGTTTCACACTCCCGTATCATAAACACTTACATGTTGCCTTCAGAAGGGAAAACTGTAAAAGTTTTATAGCCTTTCATTCATGGGTTTAATGGACTGTATGCTAAACTACCAGTTACCTACAAAATTATTAATTTTAATTTGTGAAAAAACTGTGATGAAACATTTCTAGTCACATATTTGATTTCAATATATAAAATTACATAAGGGAGGTTAAAATTGGCACCAAAAAAAAAAAAAATAGGTAGTTTTCACAGGCCTATGTATTTGTCTTGTTGTTTTCCATGTCCTGTATAAGGTTAATATGATGCTGTATGTTGTATAATGCTAATTAATTATCAAAGGTATCACCATTAGTGCTTGAGAAATTTTTGGAATTATCATTTATAATTTTAAGATGATTCACTTTTCTGCATGATTTGTAGATTCAATCAAATATGCTTGTTTATTCTACATAAATTGCTATTTTCATAGCAAAATTATTTCATAAATATAATACACCTTATTGGTAAAATCCATTAACCTAAGAGTCCTGAAGTGAATCAAAATTGTTATTAAATATCATTCTGTGCATCAAAACAAATAACTGCCTTGGGTAGTGTGATAACTTCATTAAGATCGAAGTGTAGTCCATTTACTCCTTACTGCAATCTTAAGGTTGGAACTCAATACAGTCTGTTTGACTTGCATGCAAATTATTGCTTTCATGATAAAATGTATTTTTCAGGATTTGTCTTTGAGTTCAAGGAAGTGTCATTTCTTCTTTGTTTTTTTCTTTGCCACGTTATCTAAAAAGTGTATTTCCAAAATGAAACTGAAACATAAAGTATCAAAATTGAATTTGTGTATTGTTATTATGACATTTGTTATTTACATATTGGGTGGCTAAACATTTAGGAGCAGTTCTGAAGATTGAGAACGTAAACCAAAAATATCAATAACATGGTCAGTGTTTGACTTATTATTCTAATATTATTTTACTTTTTTTGACCCACATTTTATTGATTCTCTCTTTGATAGTAAATGGAAAAGTAAACATAGTTTTACACTACTTGAGTCAACCACTGAATTCTCAATGTACTACATTGCCTTTGTTAACACTCTGTTCTGCGTTTTTCTTCACAGTCACTTAGTTTGTCGTCTCTGCTACCTGCCATGAGACTGCTGTCTTTCACTGTGAGTTCCGGCAATACTTTGTCCCCCTGGAGGGAATGTACTGGATCAATTTTTTTTCAAATCTGTTCACTTTGTGAATTGATTAAACTGAACATAATTTTATGTATGTACATTCATATATTGGAATAAATATCTCAGAGATATAATTTTGTCAACCCTTATTACATGATGAAATTTATTTAGATTGAGGTGTTATTGATACTTATCTGGTTTGCATTCTCACAAAAACAATTTCAACTATAGTATTTTATTCTGTTTATTCTATGTTTTCTTTCTGATAAGGTTTCACATAAAAACACTTGTAGTGCATTTCATGCAAGTGGCACTTGATCATGCTAGGTTCAATCCCATTTAATGTAATTAATTTAAGTTTAATTTAAATGTTCCTTCACAAATCATTTTGAAATTAACATTTCTGTTAAATGTATGTGTTCATAAATTTTTGAATTACTATATGGTGAATTACTATATTGAATCACAGATTGTAATCTAAGTTCTCATAAATTGAACAATTTTGTCTATAATCAGTAGTTACATGAAAAATGTTGATGAGGTATTGTCTTCAAATGTTCTTTGCTTGTGCACCTATATTGTCTGTCTGCCCTTTATAATTTGCTTGGTAACATGCTAGTTGTATAGCTTTCATTCTTATTCGTTTAATGTTGCATATTCGTGTACTTACTTCACAATGATGCTTTTTGATGTTGCTTTTTTTTTCAACTAATGAATCACTGACAAACAATTCTTTCTTCTCAACTTACTCGAGCAACAACACGTTTTATTTAATTTTTCATCAAGATATTTTTTATTTAACTAAAAGAAAAAAAAGAAAATACTTCATGGTATGTGAGAGGTAAGTTTTTAAAGTAGTATTTTGTGTGCAGATTGTGGGTGAAAAAAAACAAACATTTTTTAAAAATTGTTTTGAATAGAAATTTTTTTACACAACTCTTTTTTTGCAGGTTACTTAACAGTTGGCAGCTAGTACATCACAACTATAGGCAGCCATCATGAAGATGGATTAATATTAATTAACCTATTAATTGTATTGAAGTGGTGCTTTTAATTTTCTACAGTTGTCCAATGCAGTGTGTATGTTGTGCAGGAAATCTGCCAAGTGACTTGAACCAATAAATAGGTACGCTAGCATTAATATTAATCACAAATAATAAAGAAGTGACATGTAGAAGCAATGTTGTATTGTAAACAGACTTAATATTGTGAAGTTCCTTGACCCATAAGACTGCTGTAGACCCAATTTGGCTATCAAGTTTTCTGGGTGAATGTGAGAGTAAAGCTTGCCTGTTTGTGTCATAGTGACTACAGTAATATATGTTGTACATTATGTATGTTGTAAATAAAGCTCAGTACTCACCAACTAATGTTAGAGTTTTATTATCCTCTGAAATGTATGACCAATTTTCATTAAGTGTTTCTTGTTGCCACTTGCATGGAATGTCATCCTGAGATACAACACATTTGATTCCTAGAGTATTATGTAGGTAATTAAGAAAAAATGTGTTTATGGAGCAATATCTCCTTAGATGCCTGAAACTGTAGGTCTTGAGCAATGTACTAATGAAATTTAATATATTGAATGTATGTGACAAGGAGAAGATGGATAAGAATCAATCACAATCACACAGAATCTTGGTTTTCAATGTGCTTCATTACTTCACTACAAGTGCTTGTGTACAGAAATTTGAATGTACAGGAGGTCAACTACATTAATTATCACAGAACAGTGACAAGTACTTTGTGCACTCCTATTTCTATTCTAATTTAAATTCTAAGAGATGAGGACAATGCATTCATTTCTTATAAATAATTTAACAACAAACATATTTTTGTCTGTTACTCTGAATTTTTTTTGTCCTATAGGTTTATCTCTACATTATATCAAATGAATCTACTATTTACATGTATGAAACTAAATGTGTAGGATATAAAAATACTTCTGCTACTTAATCAGAGCTCACAGACCTGTGTGAGCATAAGCAGGTACCAAATAGTTGGCTGATACACAGTGGGGACACAAGCACAGACTAGCCACATGCTATCACGTTGAATTTATCTCTGCTTGACGCGATCAGAGATGAGGAGAGCCACTGCAGCAGCTCCCCCAGTGAGGGCTGCTGTCAGGAAATCTCCGTCAGCTCTGCAAGAACACAAAAATATAAAAGTTAATATCGGTGAACTCATATGACAACCTGCAATACACATTTAAAAAATAAAATTCTTGATGATTCAAAATGACTCAAATGACTGAACTAATATGGTTCTAGTATGATAGTACTGTCACAACTTAAAGTTAATATTTTGCCAATAGTAGCGTTTATTCATATTAAATTATTCTAATATTAGTCTAGTTTTTTAAAAACAATTTAATTGAGGAGATTTTTCACTAACAAGTAATTTTATTAGATACCATACCTATACAGTGAAGTTTTAACAATTGTTAAAAACAATTGGTAGTCATTAAATAAATTAGGCTGTACAGTGATCTGGAGTTGATTTGAAAATAAATAAATTATTAAATTAATAAAGTTTTTCAGTGCATCAACAATACTCACAGAGTACAATTAGGCCATTTAAAATACAGATAATAAATTTTAAAAAATATTGAACTTCAAGAAGGGTAAAATTAAATATGGTACGCCTCAAATGTGCAGAGCTCTTGTTCCATTAAATTAGAGGCAGAGTGTGGCAAATATTCAAAACTAGAAAAAGATAAAAAGTTTGTGTCATACCCATACCCCAAAAAACCTTTTGAAAGCATGTTCAGTGAAACCACCACTTTTAATGAATACTTCTTCTTCTTCTTTTTTTATTTTTATTTTTTTTTATTTATTTATTTATTTATTTTAGTGGTTTCAATGTTCAAGGTATGGATGATTTCAAATCTTTGCTAGACAACCACCCCTCACTGGCTATTGAACTGTCATTCTTCAATAGCCAGTCTCTTAACAAGTCTTTCTCAACACCTTTCTAATGTTCACTTGGTCTGTTGATTTCACTAATTGAATTGTCCTAACTTAAAGGTGCAATGGATTTCCTTTTCCAATATCAACATTACTATAACTAACCTTTAAGACATGAATACAATTACTGATGAAATGTATTTCGGAACAAATGAATTGTCAAACAGTGTGTGTTGTCTGTTATGATTTCCTGTTACTTAATTGATGTAAATTCTACATTTTAATTTCAGAAATAAGAACAAAGAGTGAATGTAGATTTTAAACAAATCTTCAAAAACATTTGGCTAGTGTGTCAAAATAACAGAAATAGAATAGAATTGCAGAAATGGAACTGACAAATCTGGATAACAACAATAAATGTAATAAGCACCAAAGGAGTTAAAATTAAATCTTTAGAAATGCCTGTGGTAGGAAAACATTCAGGACCCTCATGGAGGATACATAGACCCCCTTTGGGGTTGTGGACACCACTTTGAGAATTTTTGTCCTGTGTTGGGGAAGAGGCACTTCTAAGTTTTCAAGGAATGGGTTTCCACCCTTAATGAGTAAATTTCTTGTGTTATGTAAAGTCAATTCTGATGGAAAAGCTATCAGAGAATTATTAATGCAACTCATGGTGATTGAATCAGTACATTCAAACAGAAAATATAATGCAATCAGAAAAACCAAACTGTTATCAAAAGTAATAATAGAAGTTCATGTTTTCAAAAAGCCCTTTTTTGTCAAATTGATTTATATATTTCATGATAAAAGACCTCTCAGGGAAAGTATTTGTAAATGAATCTAATTCAATGGCTACTATTTTTATGATTCTTTGAAATTCCAACAAAATCAATAAAATAATAACAAATAAAACCAATAACAACGAAAATAATAATAATAATAATCAAGTCAAAATTAAACATTGAATGCTACGTGCCTATGTAATAAAAATTTGAATTGAATTTTCTGAGTCAGTAAGAATTGGAAATGCATTGTTTAGGTTTGCAATACAATGAAATTTCAAAGAGAAGCAGATCCTTCATTACATATTGAAAGTAGGCCTACATATTGAATGACCAAAACTTTGTTGGTTCACAATGTGCACCTTAATTTTAATATTTACAGTTTATAATTATATTTAGATACCAACTAACATGGAAAACACTGAAGTTACTTTACAAAATGACACATTAAATAAATAAAATGAAAGGTTTTCCTAGACACCAAAATTTGTATAACTGTTTTAATATTAAGTGTATTAGACAAGACTGTAAGCATTCAAATGTACTGGTGTTTGGGGTTAAGTAGCAAAATAAATTCTAAATCTCTCAAACATTGTACTAGAAAAATGTACTACGGCATATACCTCATTTATTATATAAAAGTGAATGTATGCATCTGTATTATGTAAAGGCTCAAAAACATTTGAATTCCAGGAGCTCCAAAATATTACACGAATAATTTTGAGCAAACAGAACAATGCATAGAGGGTGAGAGATGCAAAATTTAACCCCAAAAGTGTTCTGCGTGTTTTTTTTATCTTAGTTTGAAACAGTTTTTAATGCAGGCAGGGAGGGCTAGGCAGATGGAGCAGTTGGCAATACTTGATGGTCCGGCAATGCTGGGTATAAATAGCTAAATTCATTTCTCTAAAGGAAATTAAAATGTCCAGAATAACTCAATATACATTACCGTTTGTGTTGTTTTTCTGCCAAGCTAGAGAATTCGAGTTCCGGTTGTCCAGACGACTTGCGCACCTACCCAAAAAAATGAATATTTCATGAAATATGTACAAAATTTAAAATAAATGATCACAAGAAAATGAAAAAAACACTACATACCAGAAAGTCATTTTCATTGTGTCCCTGAAGAGACCAAGACCAAGGTGCACATGTATCCAGCAATCCAAGACCCAGAATTGTTAATAGAATTTCTGATATATAGCCATGGGCCACCTGCACTTGCGAAAATAATGTATCAGTATTTAACATTGAGAAATTGAAAGCTTCATTTTTCTTCAGTAGTAAACTCCCACTTAGGGAATTTATTTTTTCTTCTCCCTCACCGCTTATTACATTTTCCGTTGAATTAAGACTCCCTGTTGTATCACTAAACGTAGGAACAGTAATAACACGTCCATCAACAAAATCAGGGGACTTAAAACTCTTCATTTCAACCATTCCGATTTTCGAGTCATTGGGAAATTCGAGAGAATTATCAATTTCCAAATTTTCAGTCTTATATTTACCATACGACTCAGCAGCCATCACAGATGTGATTCCTCGTTCACGCAAAATGTGAGATAAACGAACACCATCAGAGCGATCAGGAGCAGTTCTAACTCCCAAAGAAAATCCGCGCCTTCCCACGGACACGATGTTTCTGATTACACGGACAATTTCACGTACATCAGACCTGTGATTTTGAACATGTGAATTAATATCATGCCCTTTCATTGCAGACTCCACAAGGCGGTCAGAGTTTCCATGTAAAACAAACAATTCGCTTCGCCCTAGCCGAGAAGTACCTCGCCATTCCAAGGCATATCGTACAAGACGGTCAAAGTCCTCTCCTTCAGCAGCTCGCGCACTCCGGGTAACTTGAGCCACATGTCGTCGCCCCATGACAGATCGGACAAGACCCCTCCGCTCAGCAGATCGCACGCTTCGGATTAGCCACGCAGTGTCCCGTCGCGCCACAGCAGATCGGACAAGGCGGTCAGCATCCCGTCGCTCAGCAGATCGCTCGCTTCGGACTAGCCGGGCAGTGTCTCGTCGTTCTACAGCAGATCGGACAAGGCGGTCAGCATCCCGTCGCTCAGCAGATCGCTCGCTTCGGACTAGCCGGGCAGAGTCTCGTCGTTCTACGGTAGATCGGACAAGGCGTTCAGCATCCCGTCGCTCAGCAGATCGCTCGCTTCGGACTTCCCGCGCAGTGTCTCGTCGTTCCACGGCAGATCGGACAAGGCGGTCAGCAGATCGCTCGCTTCGGACTAGCCGGGCAGTGTCTCGTCGTTCCACGGCAGATCGGACAAGGCGGTCAGCATCCCGTCGCTCAGCAGATCGCTCGCTTCGGACTAGCCGGGCAGTGTCTCGTCGTTCCACGGCAGATCGGACAAGGCGGTCAGCATCCCGTCGCTCAGCAGATCGCTCGCTTCGGACTAGCCGGGCAGTGTCTCGTCGTTCTACGGCAGATCGGACAAGGCGGTCAGCATCCCGTCGCTCAGCAGATCGCTCGCTTCGGACTAGCCGGGCAGTGTCTCGTCGTTCTACGGTAGATCGGACAAGGCGTTCAGCATTTCGTCGCTCAGCAGATCGCTCGCTTCGGACTTGCCGCGCAGTGTCTCGTCGTTCCACGGAAGATCGGACAAGGCGGTCAGCAGATCGCTCGCTTCGGACTAGCCGGGTAGTGTCTCGTCGTTCTACGGCAGATCGGACAAGACGGTCAGCATCCCGTCGTTCAGCAGATCGCTCGCTTCGGACGTGCCGGGCAGTGTCTCGTTCCACGGCAGATCGGACAAGGCGGTCAGCATCCCGTCGCTCAGCAGATCGCTCGCTTCGGACTAGCCGGGCAGTGTCTCGTCGTTCTACGGCAGATCGGACAAGGCGGTCAGCATCCCGTCGCTCAGCAGATCGCTCGCTTCGGACTAGCCGGGCAGTGTCTCGTCGTTCTACGGCAGATCGGACAAGGCGGTCAGCATCCCGTCGCTCAGCAGATCGGTCGCTTCGGACTAGCCGGGCAGTGTCTCGTCGTTCTACGGGAGATCGGACAAGGCGGTCAGCATCCCGTCGCTCAGCAGATCGCTCGCTTCGGACTAGCCCGGCAGTGTCTCGTCGTTCCAAGGCAGATCGGACAAGGTGGTTAGCATCCCGTCGCTCAGCAGATCGCTCGCTTCGGACTAGCCGGGCAGTGTCTCGTCGTTCCACGGCAGATCGGACAAGGCGGTCAGCATCCCGTCGCTCAGCAGATCGCTCGCTTCGGACTAGCCGGGCAGTGTCTCGTCGTTCTACGGCAGAACGGACAAGGCGGTCAGCATCCCGTCGCCCAGCAGATTGCTCGCTTCGGACTAGCCGGGCAGTGTCACGTCGTTCTACGGCAGATCGGACAAGGCGGTCAGCATCCCGTCGTTCAGCAGATCGCTCGCTTCGGACTAGCCGGGCAGAGTCTCGTCGTTCTACGGCAGATCGGACAAGGCGATCAGCATCCCGTCGCTCAGCAGATCGCTCGCTTCGGACTAGCCGGGCAGTGTCTCGTCGTTCTACGACAGATCGGACAAGGCGGTCAGCATCCCGTCGCTCAGCAGATCGCTCGCTTCGGACTAGCCGGGCAGTGTCTCGTCGTTCTACGGCAGATCGGACAAGGCGGTCAGCATCCCGTCGCTTCAGCAGATCGCTCGCTTCGGACTAGCCGGGCAGTGTCTCGTCGTTCTCACGGCAGATCGGACAAGGCGGTCAGCATCCCGTCGCTCAGCAGATCGCTCGCTTCGGACTAGCCGGGCAGTGTCTCGTCGTTCCACGGCAGATCGGACAAGGCGGTCAGCATCCCGTCGCTCAGCAGATCGCTCGCTTCGGACTAGCCGGGCAGTGTCTTCGTCGTTCTACGGCAGATCGGACAAGGCGGTCAGCATCCCGTCGCTCAGCAGATCGCTCGCTTCGGACTAGCCGGGCAGTGTCTCGTCGTTCTACGGCAGATCGGACAAGGCGGTCAGCATCCGTCGCTCAGCAGATCGCTCGCTTCGGACTAGCCGGGCAGTGTCTCGTCGTTCTACGGTAGATCGGACAAGGCGTTCAGCATCCTGTCGCTCAGCAGATCGCTCGCTTCGGACTTGCCGCGCAGTGTCTCGTTCGTTCCACGGCAGATCGGACAAGGCGGTCAGCAGATCGCTCGCTTCGGACTAGCCGGGTAGTGTCTCGTCGTTCTACGGCAGATCGGACAAGACGGTCAGCATCCCGTCGTTCAGCAGGTCGCTCGCTTCGGACCTGCCGGGCAGTGTCTCGTCGTTCCACGGCAGATCGGACAAGGCGGTCAGCATCCCGTCGCTCAGCAGATCGCTCGCTTCGGACTAGCCGGGCAGTGTCTCGTCGTTCTACGGCAGATCGGACAAGGCGGTCAGCATCCCGTCGCTCAGCAGATCGCTCGCTTCGGACTAGCCGGGCAGTGTCTCGTTGTTCTACGGCAGATCGGACAAGGCGGTCAGCATCCCGTCGCTCAGCAGATCGCTCGCTTCGGACTAGCCGGGCAGTGTCTCGTCGTTCCACGGCAGATCGGACAAGGCGGTCAGCATCCCGTCGCTCAGCAGATCGCTCGCTTCGGACTAGCCGGGCAGTGTCTCGTCGTTCCACGACAGATCGGACAAGGCGGTCAGCATCCCGTCGCTCAGCAGATCGCTCGCTTCGGACTAGCCGGGCAGTGTCTCGTCGTTCTACGGCAGATCGGACAAGGCGGTCAGCATCCCGTCGCTCAGCAGATCGCTCGCTTCGGACTAGCCGGGCATGTGTCTCGTCGTTCTACGGCAGATCGGACAAGGCGGTCAGCATCCCGTCGCTCAGCAGATCGCTCGCTTCGGACTAGCCGGGCAGTGTCGTCGTTCCACGGCAGATCGGACAAGGCGGTCAGCATCTCCGTCGTTCATGCAGATCGCTCGCTTCGGACTAGACGGGCAGTGTCTCGTCGTTCTACGGCAGATCGGACAAGGCGGTCAGCATCCCGTCGCTCAGCAGATCGATCGCTTCGGACTAGCCGGGCAGTGTCTCGTCGTTCTACGGCAGATCGGACAAGGCGGTCAGCATCCCGTCGTTCAGCAGATCGCTCGCTTCGGAAGAGCCGGGCAGTGTCGTCGTTCCACGGCAGATCGGACAAGGCGGTCAGCATCTCCGTCGCTTCTAGCAGATCGCTCGCTTCGGACTAGACGGGCAGTGTCTCGTCGTTCTACGGCAGATCGGACAAGGCGGTCAGCATCCCGTCGCTCAGCAGATCGATCGCTTCGGACTAGCCGGGCAGTGTCTCGTCGTTCTACGGCAGATCGGACAAGGCGGTCAGCATCCCGTCGCTCAGCAGATCGCTCGCTTCGGACTAGCCGGGCAGTGTCTCGTCGTTCCACGGCAGATCGGACAAGGCGGTCAGCATCCCGTCGCTCAGCAGATCGCTCGCTTCGGACTAGCCGGGCAGTGTCTCGTCGTTCTACGGCAGATCGGACAAGGCGGTCAGCATCCCGTCGCTCAGCAGATCGCTCGCTTCGGACTAGCCGGGCAGTGTCTCGTCGTTCTACGGCAGATCGGACAAGGCGGTCAGCATCCCGTCGCTCAGCAGATCGCTCGCTTCGGACTAGCCGGGCAGTGTCTCGTCGTTCTACGGCAGATCGGACAAGGCGGTCAGCATCCCGTCGCTCAGCAGATCGCTCGCTTCGGACTAGCCGGGCAGTGTCTCGTCGTTCCACGGCAGATCGGACAAGGCGGTCAGCATCCCGTCGCTCAGCAGATCGCTCGCTTCGGACTAGCCGGGCAGTGTCTCGTCGTTCTACGGCAGATCGGACAAGGCGGTCAGCATCCCGTCGCTCAGCAGATCGCTCGCTTCGGACTAGCCGGGCAGTGTCTCGTCGTTCTACGGCAGATCGGACAAGGCGGTCAGCATCCCGTCGCTCAGCAGATCGCTCGCTTCGGACTAGCCGGGCAGTGTCTCGTCGTTCTACGGCAGATCGGACAAGGCGGTCAGCATCCCGTCGCTCAGCAGATCGCTCGCTTCGGACTAGCCGGGCAGTGTCTCGTCGTTCTACGGCAGATCGGACAAGGCGGTCAGCATCCCGTCGCTCAGCAGATCGCTCGCTTCGGACTAGCCGGGCAGTGTCTCGTCGTTCTACGGCAGATCGGACAAGGCGGTCAGCATCCCGTCGCTCAGCAGATCGCTCGCTTCGGACTAGCCGGGCAGTGTCTCGTCGTTCTACGGCAGATCGGACAAGGCGGTCAGCATCCCGTCGCTCAGCAGATCGCTCGCTTCGGACTAGCCGGGCAGTGTCTCGTCGTTCCACGGCAGATCGGACAAGGCGGTCAGCATCCCGTCGCTCAGCAGATCGCTCGCTTCGGACTAGCCGGGCAGTGTCTCGTCGTTCCACGGCAGATCGGACAAGGCGGTCAGCATCTCGTCGCTTCAGCAGATCGCTCGCTTCGGACTAGCCGGGCAGTGTCTCGTCGTTCTACGGCAGATCGGACAAGGCGGTCAGCATCCCGTCGCTCAGCAGATCGCTCGCTTCGGACTAGCCGGGCAGTGTCTCGTCGTTCCACGGCAGATCGGACAAGGCGGTCAGCATCTCGTCGCTCAGCAGATCGCTCGCTTCGGACTAGCCGGGCAGTGTCTCGTCGTTCTACGGCAGATCGGACAAGGCGGTCAGCATCCCGTCGCTCAGCAGATCGATCGCTTCGGACTAGCCGGGCAGTGTCTCGTCGTTCTACGGCAGATCGGACAAGGCGGTCAGCATCCCGTCGCTCAGCAGATCGCTCGCTTCGGACTAGCCGGGCAGTGTCTCGTCGTTCTACGGCAGATCGGACAAGGCGGTCAGCATCCCGTCGCTCAGCAGATCGCTCGCTTCGGACTAGCCGGGCAGTGTCTCGTCGTTCTACCGGCAGATCGGACAAGGCGGTCAGCATCCCGTCGCTTCAGCAGATCGCTCGCTTCGGACTAGCCGGGCAGTGTCTCGTCGTTCTACGGCAGATCGGACAAGGCGGTCAGCATCCCGTCGTTCAGCAGATCGCTCGCTTCGGACGTAGCCGGGCAGTGTCTCGTCGTTCCACGGCAGATCGGACAAGGCGGTCAGCATCCCGTCGCTCAGCAGATCGCTCGCTTCGGACTAGCCGGGCAGTGTCTCGTCGTTCCAAGGCAGATCGGACAAGGCGGTTAGCATCCCGTCGCTCAGCAGATCGCTCGCTTCGGACTAGCCGGGCAGTGTCTCGTCGTTCTACGGCAGATCGGACAAGGCGGTTCAGCATCCCGTCGCTCAGCAGATCGCTCGCTTCGGACTAGCCGGGCAGTGTCTCGTCGTTCCACGGCAGATCGGACAAGGCGGTCAGCATCCCGTCGCTCAGCAGATCGCTCGCTTCGGACTAGCCGGGCAGTGTCTCGTTCGTTCCTACGGCAGATCGGACAAGGCGGTCAGCATCCCGTCGCTCAGCAGATCGCTCGCTTCGGACTAGCCGGGCAGTGTCTCGTCGTTCCACGGCAGATCGGACAAGGCGGTCAGCATCCCGTCGCTCAGCAGATCGCTCGCTTTGGACTAGCCGGGCAGTGTCTCGTCGTTCCACGACAGATCGGACAAGGCGGTCAGCATCCCGTCGCTCAGCAGATCGCTCGCTTCGGACTAGCCGGGCAGTGTCTCGTCGTTCTACGGCAGATCGGACAAGGCGGTCAGCATCCCGTCGCTCAGCAGATCGCTCGCTTCGGACTAGCCGGGCAGTGTCTCCTCGTTCTACGGTAGATCGGACAAGGCGTTCAGCATCCTGTCGCTCAGCAGATCGCTCGCTTCGGACTTGCCGCGCAGTGTCTCGTCGTTCCACGGCAGATCGGACAAGGCGGTCAGCAGATCGCTCGCTTCGGACTAGCCGGGTAGTGTCTCGTCGTTCTACTGCAGATCGGACAAGACGGTCAGCATCCCGTCGTTCAGCAGATCGCTCGCTTCGGACTAGCCCGGCATTGTCTCGTCGTTCTACCGCAGATCGGACAAGGCGGTCAGCATCCCGTCTTTCAGCTGATCGCTCGCTTCGGACTAGCCGGGCAGTGTCTCGTCGTTCCACGGCAGATCGGACAAGGCGGTCAGCATCCCGTCGTTCAGCAGATCGCTCGCTTCGGACTAGCCGGGCAGTGTCTCGTCGTTCTATGGCAGATCGGACAAGGCGGTCAGCAGATCGCTCGCTTCGTACAAGCCGGGTAGTGTCTCGTCGTTCTATGGTAGATCGGACAAGGCGGTCGGCGTCCCTTCGCTCAGCAGATCGCTCGCTTCGGATTAGTCGGGCAGGTTCTCGTCGCTCCGTCTCAGGTCGAACAATGGGTTTAGCATGCCTTCGCTGAGTAGATCGTTCGCTTCGTATAAGCTGGGAAGTGGTTCGTCGTTCCTTTGGAGATCTTACTTGGCGTTCTGTGGTCCGAGGTTTGATTGTTACAGTTGGTTGTTCTTTTTGAATATTCTGTTTTGGTAGAACATTTTGTGTATCTTTTCGGTGTTCATTATCTGCCGTGGAGAAGTTATTTTCCAGTGTTGTGTTACTGTGAAAGAAAAATACATGAATATATAATAAATTGCTTTAATTGCATATCTAATAGTATAATTAAACTATTTACTAACTAATTGGAACATTTTATCTTGTTTTAATTTTTCACTCAAGAGTTTTTATGTTGTGAATATTTTTTTTGGTAGATATATTACAATATATTTTGTAATATATGAATTTAAATAAATCACTTATATTTAACATATATGTTATCTTAAAATAATTATTACAAACTCGTGGGGCACATGGGGTGTCGTGGAAGGTGATTAGTTTTTACATTTAACATATGCTGGAAATTTTCATATAACGGTTACACGTTTTACTTTTTCTTTTATTGGCATCCACCATGCATGTACGTTTGGCGAGTATTCGAATTCTATCTGAATCCATCAAATGTGAAGTTCTTATACCAAAGCATCTGGGGTTGCCTACCAAACAGGTCCAGATTATCTGTGTGTAACTTCGTTGTATGAAATTTCCCACCATATATTGATTAGATGTAGAGTAATTAACTGTGACACATACACGTAACCTTGAAGTTTGTAACTTTTAGTATGCACCATCCAGTGTATTCAGATCAATGCTTCCAATGCGTTGAGATGTAGATGTACCCACGATTGGGGACAAATTTCTTACAGCGTGATTCGTTAATTTCTTACAACTTGATTCGTTTAGCATGCGACATAAGCCACTTAATGCACTCAAACGTTGCGAAACCAGTTAATTCTGTTTAAATAGTGTCCCCGCAATCCCTATAACGCCACTTGGGCATTTGCGCATTCGCAAGAACTCAAAAGCGCATACCTAAAGTTCTTCAAACGTTGTCATTTTAGTTCCTGCCGGAAAGTGCGAGGGCAGGGCGCGCCGGCGCTGAGGGAATATTACCTGGAGGAGGCGCAGGGGCGCGCTCTGTAGGCCGCGGAGTTCTCGCAGGTGCCGCGGAGCAGCCACTCGCCGGGCGATGGCGCGGGCGACGGCGAGGCCGCCTGCCTGCAACATGTGCCGCGCGCCTCGCGATGAATGCGATTGGTCCCCGATGCATGAGGCTCGCGTCTTTATAGGGGACAAATAGCACGAAGGATGAAGATGAACGCCAGCTTCTTTAGCCGAATTGCTCAACTACGCTCCGTGAAGTCACGCAAGTTAAGCAACTCGAGACACCACGGATTCCTGGATTCGTGATCATCTGGGAATCCTTGTTACTAACGGTGCCGAGTCCTTGGCCGAAGGGATGAAAGGCATCGACTAACTTCGACATTACGAGACAAACGACAAATAGTGGAGGGTTACTCCAATATATACGCCCAATGCTCAAAAAAGGCTAAACAGACGTGTTGCGTAAAAGATGCAATGAATTTAAAAAAATAATACAAGAAAAGGAATTGGAACGTCTCGCGTATGGCCAAGGCATTAAAGACATATTCTTTACGCCTTATAACGTTCCCTTTCTCAGCGGGTGATGAAAATGGTTTGCTTTTGGGTGACCATGAGAGGTGAATGATGGTGCATGTGACGATGGTTCATACGAGATACAGGTAGTATGAGAGAAGTCAACACGCTTCAACCGCCTGGGGAAAACTCACGTGTCTTTCTCGAAATTCGAATCTGCCGTTTGGTTTCGCGATGTTGGATGCTGCTACAAATACAAATAATTGAAGGGCTTAGTGCAAAAAGGGGGTTAACTCAGAAAATGCCCAAAAGAGATATTTGAAGTTTAGTAAACTTGCCTGGAACTTTTTTAAATATCATTGGAAATGATTTCTTTTTCATATTTTTCTTTCTTTCCTTGGTCTAAACTATTTGGAGTACCATCTGTGCTCTTACCTCTAATATAACTACAAAATATTCACATATTTTTTGGAAGAAGGTGTCAACTCACAAAGATGACACCTATGGCAGTAAATAAACACATTGCAGGAAGGTGTTTACTCTGGGAATATTTTCTGATGGAAAGTAATCTGAAGACGGTGCTTATTTTAAAAATTAAGAGCTTAGTGCATAAAGATGTTAACTCAATTTTTAGTTTTGCCACCAAAGCTACTTTTCTAAGAGTTTCCTATTAGTTGCTTTGCTACGTTTGATGAAAATCACAATATGTCATAAAAATACAACAAAATAACATTCAGAATTTGCCGACAGCGCACATGCTCTTCGAACAAAAACTAACAGGAAAGTGAATTCCGAAATCGCTGTTTCCGGCAACGCCCCCAACTCAGTGGAGCCAACTCGTACACCGCTTCACGATCGCGTGCAAAAAATTGCCAACTGTTATGTGAGATAACACCTTCTTGCATTCACCGTTTCCTACGTGCAATGAGTTGACACCTTCATATCAAATATTTCGAAAAATATTGTGATTTTTATAAAAACTAGTAAAGCAACTAATAGGAAACTCCCAGAAAAGTTATTTTGACGATAAAAGTAAAAATCACAAAATTTTGAGTTAACACCTTCATGCACTAAGCCTTTCAATTCCATCACCGAAACTAAAGAACATCTCAAAGTATATCTATTATTAGTTGGTAGATTAGCAGTTACAAAGAGTCTTAAAGCGTTTTATTTGATTTATTTCATTTAAAAAATAAGTAAAACAGCTGTAAGTGACGTACGGGGGAGACGTATCATCTAGAGTATTATCTAAAAAACTTCAGAATCCCTACTCTGCTGTTACTAATCATAGTTGCAGGAGGAATAAAATTGCCACCAAAGCTTAGAAATATTTAAAAACTAAGAGTTTTCATTCTGTAGTAACAAAGGAGTAATACTTTTTTACATCTGTAAACGAACTATACTGCGATTTTTGTAGGAAGAGCTCTCAAGATAACTCAAATCCCATCTTCGCGATGGAATATGTCACGGCATTTCGTATCATTCACAGTCGTTCCGCTAGATTTCGCACGATCGCGACCGTATGAAGCAGTGCTTGCGATCATGCGACTTCTACCGGGAAGACCGAGAAAAGACGCCAAATGCCGTGACATATTCCATCGCGAAGATGGGATTTGAGTGGCCTTGAGAGCTCTTCCTACAAAAATCGCAGTATACAGATTTGATTTTATTGTATTTCTAACAAAATAGATCCCCTGGCCTCACTCACTTTACAACTAGCTAAAGGAAAGCTCAACAAAAAGAATGCTCAGTAAGCTACATTCGTGTCCAGAAGCAAACATGGGCCTTTTCAGCATTTGCTCAATGGATCAGAGAAAATGGACGAAAACCTGATCGAGAAAGTGTTAAGGTGGAAGGTTGGAAGTGCAGTCTTTTATGGCGGCAGGGATGTATTTCTTCTCTCTCTCAGCAAGTGCTTAAAATCGGTGAATACGAAAATGAACATAACACAAAACGGCGAAAGAAAATCGTTTTTGTGTGCGAGATCACCCGCAACGCGTAATTTCTTAACACGTGCGATGATTATTCGGAATACATGGCAACATTACTGTGGCTGAACCGACAACTGCATCAGTTCCTTCCTACAAAAATAAATTCATTATTAACAATATTTTGTAAATATACGACGCGTGTGTTATATAATCAACAGAACATTATTTTCATGAAAAAGTAGGTTATAGCCTGCTCAGTTACATGAGCCATTAATTTGGCACTCAGTTGTGTTAAATCATTTCGAAAGGTGAGAAAGATGTGAAAATGATTGATGATTCGCATTTATTTCTTAAGCGTTGGCTAACTTGTACTGGAAATAGTACTCGCTGTTAGTTCTGTCGTTCCGCCAACTGGAGAAAGCTTGGATGAAACCAATGCATATTCGAGTGGTTTGTATATTGAAAAGAAAAACTAGTGGTGCTACGGAATGGCACAGACTTTCCCGTGTTAGTTCCCTGTTTCGTTTGGTCTCGGCTATTCGGACTTGCCAATACTCTTGACAGCTACCAACTATCGATGCCCAAACTACATTTTTTTGACATTTCATTAATTTTTCGATTTCTTAATTGTAGAACAAAAATATTATTTTTAAGAATATAGAAAAACAGTTAAACTTTGTCCTAAATGGCAATTTTTGTTGAAAAATTTGGAACTGTTTTCAAAAAATGGCGTTTAAGCGCTACTAAAAATGCGAAATTTGAAGCTCTTTTTCACAGATAAGTTTTGAGTTTTCGAAAAACTTTATTTGAAGCACGTACACTCACAAATTCAGTAGTGTTTATAAATTGCTGGAAATGTGCATTTTAACGGTATGAGAGAACTTTCAAAAAAATTACATTTGTGTAATTTTTTAAAAAACAAGAAAATACCCCAAAATTAACTTTACGCCATATTAAAGAGTGCAAGTAGCACTATTCATTCAAAAAATTTGAACAAAAAAGTTGAAGCCATTTTTGAGAAAATGGCGTTTGAGCGCTTCTGAAAATATGGAATTTTGAGCTAGTTTTCACAGAAAACTATTTAATTTTTGAGAAACTATATTTAATATTATTTAAAGCACATGTACTCATTGATATAATAATGTGAACAAATCGCCGCTAGTGTAAATATTAAGGCCTTGAGAGACAAATCAAAAATACTACATTTTTGTAGTTTTTGAAAAAAACAAAAGAGTAGAGAAATGTGGCGTTAATGACATATCATAGAGAACATTTAGCACTATCCCTACAAAAATTTTAAAGAAAAAAATTTGGAGCCGTTTCTGGGAAAATCTGTTTTTTGTAATTTTTTAAAATTTCAAATATTGCGTCCAATATTGCGCAAAACCTACTAAAATGTTTAAAAAAATGACCTTAATGAAAGAACTCAGTTTGGACAACACATTTTATTTGAAGGAAAAATCTCTATCTTCAATTTTGTAGTTCTAGAAAGACGCCAAAAATTTTAAACTTTTGCAATTTTTGAAAATTTAGAGTTAACCGTAAAAATGGGACCTATGACACCTTTATAAGTGTATTTTACCCTATTCTTAACAAAAAATTTTGATCCGTTTTTGAGAAAATTTTGAAATTGTCCGGGGGGCTTCATGTAAAGAACCCCCAAATTTTAAAGAAAGATTTTCAAAATCGCGGCGCATCGAAAGGATGCAGATCGACTGGGGAATATTAATTTGGAAGAAATCGCACGTATGGTTTAGGCGCTAGTGTTGTTCACAGATTGACGGACAGACGTTTTGGATTGTTGACGGACGGACGTTTTGAAAAAAAAACATTTTTTCGGTATCAGGGGACCCCAAAACGTGTATTTCCGTTAAAATCTCTAAGTCCATTTTCCGTACGTATATTACTTCGTATATACGTACGTGTACGGGGAAGTAAAGAAGCATTCCATTTAAACAAATGAAGGGTTTGGATGTAAAATATGGTAACCGACGTGGAAACGTTTGCGAGATATAAACAAGAAAACATTTTTGCTGTAAGGGGTTTAAATGGAGTACATAAAAATGAGAAGAGCGGGAGGCAAACATAAGCCATAATTTAGGCTATTTGAGAATCACAGCGTATGGACAGCAGGTGGAAGCGTATGAAAATGTTACATCGAAAACTATAACTTTGAGGGTTTCTTTATTTTACTTTCGAGCCCTTCAAATGTTACTTACACGAATTACTCTTTGATTAAGAGTCGGTATACTGGGAATTTAGTTGAGAGCATGTTGAAAGTGAGTTCCGCGGGCTGTTTGATATGCAGTGATGGTGGGATGTCGTGTATCCTTCGACTTCCATGGCCTCACTTTCTATTTCTCAATCAAAGAATTCTTTTGCATATTCTCACATACTTTCGCCCGATTTTTATCAATTCTTACAATATTATATTTTTAGTGACGATATCGGAACAAAGAAAATCACTAATGGAAACTGTCCCTAACTCCAACTGCACCCACTGAACTGACGCTCGATGTTCCGATAGCTCGCGCGCGGCTCGCTTCGGCTCGAATCACGATTACATTTAGCAGAGAAACGCAATCTTCCCGACTCTTAACGGTTTTAAAACTCAAAATAATCTTTCACTGTCTTGAACCAAGCGAAGATTCAGCAACCCTGGAAGCTACTGTGCCAAAGCTTAGGCATTGTCGGATAAGGCTCGGCACATCAGTGTTGAATACACTTTCCATTTGAATCATACCTGGGGGGGGGGGTAAATATTACACAATATTACATACATTTTTAAAAGTATATTTACGAACTTTTAAAACAAATTTCTGTAGAGATTGTACAGTAATTGCGAGATTCAAACGAGTCTTAAGAAAATTGTAACTTTATGTAGTATATATGTATATAAGTGATGTGTAAAATATTATTAAACATGAATTATTTAATATAAATAGTTATATATTTATAATATAATTTAATAATTATTCCCAAAGTACCGAAACGTCGTTCTCTCTAGTTACACCAGAAATCAAGTCCTGTGTATGTGTGTGTGTGTATGTGTGTATATATATGTATATATATATACATACACACACAACACACACACACATATATATATATATATATATATATATATATATATATATATATATATACATGCCGAATATTCGAAAAAAATATCAAGAGCATTGAAAAGAACACCATTATGATGAGTGCATTAAATTGAAGCTCACCCCGCGGCGGCGCGCAGGGCGGCGTCGGGGGCGAGGGCGGGCGCGAGGGGGCCCGCGCGGCCGGGGGGCGGCGCGGCGCGCTCGCGGGACGCGTCCCCCAGCACGGGGCACGAGATGTACAGCAGCAGGAAGCCCAGCTGCGCCACGCAGCGTACCGGCAGGATCTTCAAGCGGGACTTGCGCATGGCGGCGGCACACGAACGCACCTGCGCACGGAAGAAAGATCGCGCGTGCCACCATGGCATGTGTGGTACTAGCAAGTACCACAAGTGACGCAAAGGGCCTCTAGGGTTTCACAGCGGTTCACTAGATCTCCGACGCTCTCCGGCAGGTCTCTAAGTCAGTGGGGTGGGGAGGGGCGGATCCAGCCGATCGTTTTGGAGGGGGCCATTGAAGATTTTTGTTAAATAACAAACACAATTCTTATTATACTGTATATTAGTTATGTACTGTAGATATGATACAATACTATATTATTGTTTAAATAATTTCATAATTATACCATGAATAAATATTTTAAACAATTTTGCCAAGTAAAGGAAGGTAAACGAAAACTCGAAGCCTTGAGGGGGGCATGGTCCCCATGATCCCCCTGGATCAGCCAGTGTGGGACGGCATAAGAGAATACCTGAACGGCCCTATAGATGGGAAAGGAAGGAATGCGCGCCTGATACAAGGGTGCTGCTCCGGCATTCTCCTGGAAAAGTTAGGGAACTACGGAAGCAACTGATCATAGAAATCGACAAAAAATTCGATTCCGGCAGGCACCACAAACTCGTCTATATTAAGCGACACCTGGCGGGGATCGAACAGGCGACTTCCCAATCACCTTTAGACTCGAACTGTATACCGGTTTAGGAGACTTAGCGCATCAACGGATGCCACTGCTGTGCCTCTGACCCGGAGGTCCTAAGGTTCCAGTTCCTACTGTCGCAGGATTTTTCACTCTACATAGCTAGGTTGAATTCAGCCATTGTCTCGAGGAGAATTCCAGCGGCAGGCAGCTACTTTCTTTTGGTTTCTCCAATCAACACCAGGCGAATGCTGGAGATGTGCTCTAACAGACGGGCCACAGATCACGCGAGATATTTCCTTCTCATTCCTTGTCCGATCCTCATCCCTTACTTACACATACTTACACTTACATGCACTACACTACCACACGTACCAGTCAGGAGCTTAGAGCTTGGCCCGCTGGTGGGATACCTGGTTGAGGAAAACCTCGCAAGTCGATACGTAGTCGGTGCCGGATCTTGCTTTTCAGCAGAGGAAGTTCACTCCAGCTCCCGCGATAAAACATGCACTACGCTTACGGGACTAATACTGACATCCGTTTACGCGCCCAGAAACACTAATCAATCAATCGAACCGTAAGGCGACCCTTAACATTAGTCGTCTCCGGCATTGGTTTAAACATGGTAAAATTTTTGGGAAAAAGCTATGGTGGTAAAATGGGCACTAAAGGACTGGGGACCGAAAAGGGGTAATAAGTAAGACAGCAATGTGTATGCAACCCGCGGACACATTTAATAGGAGTGGGGTTAGAGTAATTTCTTTTTGACAAACAACATAATCACAATAATAAATGCAACTTGTTTGAAATATGCTCTGTAAATGGCGAAGATTCAGAACGTTGTAATTGCTTACTGTTATAGTTACGAGTTTAAGAGTGCTACTTAAATTAGTCAAATATCTGTTGAAAGTTTCAGGATGGGCTTATAAAAAGTTATAAAATTCAAAGAACTTGTGATTTTGAGTTAACATTTCATTTAATTAGCCAAATATATAAGTAGCAGTTATGCGATGAAAATGAGTTGAGCGAATAAGAATATAATATAAACGGAAATAACTATCTTAACAATTTCAGAAATTAAAAAAGTATAATCGAAGAAACATTACTGTTTTACTGCTCATATTTTTCTTGATTTATTTTTACAGCGATGTATTTCGTCCTAACTTATCGTGAGCAGGGTTCCAAAACTGGGTATAAAAAGAACACATCGAGTTGTGCGCAAAAATTATTGTAACACAAGTGTTTATTTAAGTTTGGAGTCGGCAACACTCGTGCGGCGAGTCAGAGAACACGTAAGAACGTGTGTCGGAAAATTGCCCTATGGTTAGTGCGAGCTGGCTGTGCCCCTACTTCGAGGCGCAAAAAAATAGAAATTTTGAGGATTCTCTTCATCTCCACTTACGCATGCCTACAGAAATGTAGAAAACTTAAACAGGGCCTATTTTTGCAGTTCGCCAGTTTGGAATTTACTCAAACATTAATTTCTAAGTTGGAGTATTCTTATTGACTCAAAACGTCTTTGGTACATCTCAATGACATTTTGGATTTCCAGCGAAATTTCTTATGGAAAGAGGTTTTTTTTTGCAACAATATGAACTGCAACAATATGGACACTAATATAAGGGATGAAAAATGGACGGTTTTAGCTCTATTCTTTAAGGGGATACTAACACGATAAGAAATATACCTCTCTTCCGCAAGATTTCTTACGTGTACGATCAGAAATATGTGCGTGCGACGGTGTCGGTAACAAACCCTCTCAGCCGAAGATGGACATACGTTTTCAAATTACGCGTTACTTGCACCACCTAATCATGGTCATGGAGTAATTTTGAAAGCCCCAATATTTTTTTCTTCCATCTTATTGTAATTATTTGCTATTGGAAATTAATAAAATTATTTTTTACTAAAATTAATTTTATCCTTTTTGTAATTTCTGAAATCGCTTGATAATTATTGCTTTATCAAGTAAATTTAAAAGAATCTTAGAAATAATAATGTTAATGAATGTTAACTTTATAAATAATTTTTTTAATTTAATGTTGAAAATCTACCATTTGGAAACATTTTTAGGAGAGATTTTAAATGTTTAGTCTTGTCTGAAAGGGTACAATCGTTTAGGAGTTTGATAACTTCTCCTATAGAGCTACAATTCTCAAACATGATTTCTTTAGAAGACCGCAATTAGTGGTAGACCGAAATTAAACGTTGGAAATAACTAAATAAATAGCATCAAATTTTCAGCTGAATATAGTAAGCATTAGTGACCAGAGGGCTCCGTATTAATTAAAGGAACGTTTTTTTCTTGAAGGAATCTCGAGAAATGAAGAGGGAGGCGACGTCGAGTGAAATATTTCGAAACTGTTCTACGTCACAGCTGTTCAAATACAAGAATTGTGGCCAGGCAACCCACGGAAGTCCGCGTTCCTGTCGCCTTTCACTTGACTATCGCCTTCATTTCACTTGACATGAGCCGATCGCACCCGAGTTATTCCCGTCGCCTCGCTTTGGGAACACATTTAAAACGGCGGTCCTCTCCGGTGATCCGCAGATAAACGCTGGGTCAGGGCGCTCCAAGCAAGCGTCCACTGGAGCTGGCCAGGGGTCTGAAATCTTGTTCGTAAGGCGCTAAAGCTATGTTTAAACCCTGGCCAGTTACAGCAACCGACCTCTAGAAACCTCATCTAGGCAGTGGCTAACTTCGACGCAGTTACTTAGCTAGTATCCAAAGTCCCCAACCGTCAGGACTTGTCGAGAACCTCCCAGTCTCTGAAAAAAGTTGCAGCGTCTTTCTACCTCCTGTCTTAAACATTGAACATTGGAATATTTCTGGCCGAAGTCAATATAACAATAAAAGTGGCAAAGGAGGAACATTAAAGAAAAGTCAATTCAATTCAGTGATGCCTTATTTTAAGTGACGAGACTGTGGCTAACAGGCTTTTCCGTTTGACCACGTAAATTTCGCGACGCTCTTTTCACCATCTAGCGGAGAAAAAAGGTATCACTCGGGCGACGAAACAAGTGACTTAAATTTCGCTCAGGGTCTTCTTTTAGACTTGAGGATCTACGACATGGACAGTCGGCTGTACTTCCCCTCCGATGGAAGGCCTACGAAAGAATTTTTCGCCTTAAAAAATACGCGGCTAACCGTTACACTACTGAAGCCGCGAGCATCAGGAAGTTCTGAAACTTTTAGTGACGCGAGATTGAAACCAACTGGAGGCTATTAATTGTCAAAGGGTGAAAAATGTTAGAAATCCCCTGTATGCCACGCCAAGAAAAACAAAAAACAAAAAACTTGTGGTCTTGCATCTACGTTTTGCGACGCATCCAATAAATCCCTGAAACGGGTTTTGCTGCCCCCTGCCCCCACGGTGGCCTGCGGGTGGCTGGCAGAGTCTGGTGGCGGCGCGGAGGGCCAGACTCACCTTGGAGGAGCAGAGGCAGCGGCTAGCGATCGCTCGGGAGGCGAGGCGAGGCGAAGCAGCAACCGGACGCTCCTGGAAGGCGAGTGCCGACGCCCGGGCGGCGCGCTCTTATATAGCACGCGGCAACGGCGTCTGTCGCCCACGCGCGGACCACGCCCCCTCCCCCGCGCCCCTGCGCCCGCCGCGCTCGCGCGCCCTCGAATCGCCCCATTGGCGCCGCCATTATCAGCCGCGCGCCGCGCCACCTGCGCCTGCGTCCCACCCCCGACACACCAGCGCCTGAGGCTTGTCTCGGATCTTTGGATCTAAAATCCCTCTTTTTAGTTACCTAAAATGGCTTTCCAATAGCGAAAATAGACGCAAGATTTTTTTTGTAATACTATTCTGTTATTATCGCCTTAACGCAACCAACAGAATCAAAAATCTATTCTTATCAGTTGGCGTCAGTTATAGTTATCGTCATTAGGCTGATAAACAGTAAAAAACAGACGCGATTGAAATTTGTAAGCCGATGCGGTAGTTGAGGTTTATAATCAACTAATTCTGTTATTTGTGATATAGGCCGTGTGCCGTTCATCTTTTTATACGAAAAAAATAAATAAGAAACACCTTTGATTTTAATACGTACGAGTGCAACGCCATCTCTCATTTCAAATCTATATGATTCTTGCTTCAGAGACGACAGTTACCAAAATACCAAGATTTTATCGTAGGAACATATTAGAAAATTTTTACTGGACGAAAATGGCTACTTAAAAAAGTAAATGTAATTTTTGGTAATTTAGGGCATGCCGACGGGGCGAACTCGTATCATTGACTATTGATTACGTAGAAACCACGAGCTAGTTACAGTGAATGGCACAAAAAAAGAATGTATTCGCTATATCGCCGTTCCGGAAGAACAATGACGTAACTCCAAAAAGGTGTCAAATGCAAATAAGTCCATAGACAATATCAGAAACACATACCATACACAGGGGAACTGTGGTGTAACTGCAGTTCCACTCAGAAGACAGTTTGTGTCTTCTAGAACAACGAACAATTTTTTGAGAAATAATGACGTAACTGCACTTAGGGGTTGATGTAACTGCACTAATCCCTGGTAATGAAAGTAAAGTATATATTCTACATACTCTCAATATACCATTATTTTCTGTCACATCCTTTTCAATTAAACGTTTTATACAACTGCAAATCGTTTTTTACTTCCCTGTAAAACTGAAATTCTTGCATTTACGTCACTGTTCTTACGGATCGGCGATATATACAGTTGAAAATTATTTTTGTATGTTTTATGTATGTTGTGTGCAAGTATGTTACTTATGTTGTTTGTCATGCATTTTCGAACTTTAATAAATAGTTTGAAGATCACTTGGCTCCTTAACGGCCGGCGGCTCTTAATTTCTTAACAGTCGGCGGCTATTAATATTACCTTTTCATTCCTCTGTAGGGTTGCGTTCTGCAGATATATTAACGAACAGTATTACGAAAACATTGTAGGAGCCCGCCGTGTGTTAAGAACAATCGATATACATGAGTTATAGATAAATACGACGCACGAGTAGGTACCCCGTTTCAAGAGAATGTATTTCTTATTTTCATGTTGTTTTTTTCGTAGAAGAACGTGATATTACGAAAAGTATTGAACAACATACGACCAATAACACAAATAACATACTCGATTGGTTACAAACTCAGTCTATCGTCTTAGTTTAAAAAATTCAACCTCGTGTTATTTCGTATTGTTAGCCAAGTGACCGTAATAACTACGTTTGACAAATTCTCTTGTAGAGAAATGAAAAGGAAATTCGTTCACGTCGAAGGATATACGGACAGCCTACAATCATTGAGTATCAAAGAGCCAGCCCGTTCACTTTCAATGCATTTTCAATTAAACTCATAATATATCAACTTTTAATCAAAGAATTATACATGTAAATAATATTTCTTTAAAGAATAAGTTTGAAATGCTAATGTCGCGAATTCTAGCAACGTGTATATATATATATATATATATATATATATATATATATATATATATATATATATACACACACGCTACGTGTTTTTTTTCTCCCAGAAGGTTTATGTGCTGTTAATTCTGTTGTAACTCCACTACATGGCGCTGTAGAACAAAACTAGTTACGTCAAATGCAACCCGCAACACAATCAGCAGCATTTTGAATCTATATCATTAAATAACTCCTATACAATGTGTTCTTGGGCCTTAAAAACTAAAACTTTGAAGCTAAAGCCTCAAAGAAACGTTTCTCATACCGTAATCTACAGAATGAGCTCTTCTCGAACATTCTATTACATTTTTGCTGGTCCGGCGCTTCCCGATATTATCTCACCTGCTCAGAGACGTGCAGAATCTGCAAGTAAATGTGAATCAGAGGGACATAGAGTGGCAGAGACAGAGACACACAGAGACGGACAGGGTAAGGGAAGGAGGGGGAAAGAGTGAGAAAGGGCGATGGGAGGGGAAAGAGGGAGATGAAGGGCAGAACGTCAGCCGGGTTTTCCTAGTTACTTCTATACTATGTTAGTAACCGACTCCTTGTTTAATATTATTTGGCACAAATTATTGTCAAAATAATTGCTTACATGTCGGAACCGCGTATAACATTTAACCCAAAAAGCGCAAAGGGCGATTACACGATTTAAAAGTAATTTTATTTGGAATTATTCATAAATAGCCTCTAGGATTTCTCATGTGTAGCGTACCAACTACTTTGGTGTGGTCCCGGGTTCGATTCCCGGTTGAGGCAAAAATAGAGTTGTAGCTTTCCTTTAAAATCGTCCCAGTTTCTGTTGCTGTATAACGAAGAAAAACTCAGACAGGCAGATCGTTCTAGTTACGGTGAAGGGAATGTGTCATGTGCACCACATGTCTCTCTTACCCCCAAACATGGGAATTTTACTAGGCCAAGCCATAGGGACATCGTTATCTAGTCAAGTTTGACCATCGACTGAAAATGTCAAATAAAACAAGAATTATAAATCATCAATAAATTTGCATTAAATAATAAAAATATTTTAAATCAAACATTTTTATATGCTCTAAACTTGTTTTAAAGAGTTTTTACGTCACGTTTCTCTATGTCTAACGTTATGACACATAACAGAGAATTTCAGTGATAATCTGTTTGTACCCTTGTATGAGTGTAAAAGTGATGAAATGAATGATGGAGTAGATGAGGCAGTGAGAGGCAGGGGGTTCTGAACACCTCGAGTAAAAACCTTCTCGAACTCACTTTGTACGCTTCAAATAACGCATGGTGATAGAGACAAACAACACTTAGTGACTTATCGTTTTCTCTGGTGAAGAGGTAGTTATCTGGCTGTCGTGCTAGGGGTCTCTCCCTTTGCTAGAAACGGCGAATGAGTTTGGAAAGTTAAGTTTTTTCGTTAGTAGTACTATCAAATTAAATATGTAGCTCGTTTGCCAATGTAAATTATATTTTATTCAAACAGTGCAGTTCAAAATATCTTATTATCACATGCCGCCAACCACGCTCTTTGCTACTTTTATTCATAATTCAACTGTGTATGGTAAAAGAGATTGGCTATGGACTATAGAGATGAAAACATGTACAGAAAGCGTTAATTCTGCTAACCGGAAATTATTTTTTCACATTTGGAAATCCGACAAATATTTTAGTCTCAAGTATTTTTAACATCCAAATAATGAAACAAGTGAGACATACTACCTTTCTCTTGGGGATTGCTAAGGAATTTTATATAAAAACTAATTTCAATAAAAAACAAATATTCTCCTAACTTGTTTTTACATTTACACAAGTCTCATTGGAGTAAACTTGAGCAAATAACTATTGTCTCTTTTATTGCAGTAACATAAAGTGAGGGGCAAATATAAACAAAGTATGAACAATCTGAACAAGATAAGCATGCATTGAGACTTTAATGGCGCCCGTATTGATTGCACCAAACTTGGATCATTTTTCGCACCTGATTCACTCGAAATTCAGTCTTTTGGGACTAGATAATGCCAATCACTTTAGGTAATTTTACTGGAGAGGAAATTGAAAGTTCAAAGAATTCTATCAATCAAGTGATCAATATAGAAACCAGATTTATTGCATTAAACTATTATATATAATGAACATTTTCTAATGTGCTCTCGAGAATATTGTAATTGCAATCTGATTTGTTTAATATTTTACTAGCAATTGTATTTTGTTTAAATATGAACGTATAATGTACAATACTCTTTTGCACACTACCATTCTCACTAAAATACACTTATTCAAAGAGTGATCATTTTACACATTTATTTTGCCTAACACCAAACGAAGAATATATAAATTCTTTAATTAGAATTTTTGGATAATTCGAATTTTGTATCGATTCCTTCAGCTTCGAATTATTCAAGTCCCACTGTATCTTCAATTTGGGTTGTTGTGTGTACCATATGTTGTGTGTTCTCAAAATCAAGCCCCTCAATTTTAAAGCAGTATTGAATGTGTTTAGGCCTGTTTTTAGCGTTACAATTACCCATATGTTTATGAAGAACATAACGCAGAGGATTGCCCAGGCCGAAAGGGGAGGTGGAGGAGTGGGCACAGGGGAAATGGTGCCCCAGAACCGTCATCCTTCACCCCCTCCAAAGAGCCAAGTGTGCAGTCTTTCAATGCCTTGCCGGGGAGCAAAACGGGTCGAGGAACTCGGCTCCCAGGCACTCTCGCTTCGGAAACAATAATGAAACAATGGCACGTGTTGATGTCGTTCAATATCGTGATGATATTCACAGTTCATCCGCATTCGGTGAGGCGCGAATAGTGTAACTGAGAGAGTGCAATAGTATTGACGCGAAAGGCGATTCAGGGTTTGGAAAAATCTCAGTCAACAGCAACGGCAATCACTGATGTTGAGTGATAAAGATATTTGTGATATTTTGTTGTGAGAACTGCATAGAGACAATACGTGTGCTGCGAGGAAATAGTGAAACTGTTCCCGCTACGAGAACATTTGTGACATCGTCTTCCGATCAAGGTCACTAGAGACATTTTTACTTTCCCGTATACGTACGTATACACGGAGTGATATACGTAGTATAGGGAAAGTTATGTAATGCTGCGCGAAAAAATGGCCAATTTTCGGCGGAAAAAAATTAATTGCCGGGCCGTGAAAACGAATAAGTGGATAAAACCAGTTGCTAAATTAAGAAAAAAAATCCTCTATCTCGTGGTGTGGTCAAAATTCATGATTTGTTGCTTCTTTATACTTAAAAATCGATTGACGGCATTCCGTCCGTCTGTCCGTCTGTGGTCAACGCTAGCGCCTAAACCGTTCGGTCGATTTCTTCAAAATTGATATTCCCCAGTCGATCTGATTCTAGTCGAAGCTTTGTGATTTTGAAAAAGATTCTTTAAAATTTGGGGGTACTTTATATGAAGCCCCCTGGGGATTTTCAACATTTTCTCAAAAACGGTTCCAAGTTTTTTCTTTAAATTTCTTGTATGAATAGAGGAAAATACACCTTTTAACATGGCATAGGTCCGATTTTCACATACAGCTCTGAATTTTCGAAAATTGTGCAAGATTGAATTTTTTTCGGCGTCTTTCTCCAACTACAAAATTGAAGATAGAGATTTTTTCTTCAAATAAAATTTGTTCTGCATATTGAGTTCTTTAATAAAGGTCATGTAAATGTTTTTCACAATTTTGGTAGTTTTCGTGCAATATTGCGTACAATATGTGCAATTTTAAAAAATTACAAAACAAAATTTTCTCAAAAACGGCTCCAAATTTTTTCTTTAAACTTTTGGTAGGGATAGTGGTAAATGTACTCTATCAATGACATAAAAGCCATTTTGGTCTATCGGTTGGTTTTTTCAAAAATTACAATAATGTAAACTTTTTTACTTGTCTCTCACGTCGTTAATATTTACATTATCGGCGATTTTTTCACATTATTATATTTACGAGTATATATGCTTTAAATAATGTCAAGTAAAGTTTCTCGAAAACACTGCCGTTTTCTGTGAAAAGTAGCTCAAATTTCGGCATTTTTAGAAATGCTCAAACGTCATTTTCTCGTATATGGCTGCAATTTTTTCTTGAAACTTTTGTAACGGATAGTGCTAATTACACTCATTAGTATAGCGTGAAGTTTATTTTGAGTTTTTTTGTTTTTTTCAAAAATTATATAAATGTAAATTTTTTGAAAGATCTCTCACATCTCTAATATGCACATTACCGCAATTTGTATATTGCGAGGTCGTTAGTGACATTATTTTTGCTACAGGTTATTAGTAACATTGTACTACGAGTGAGGCTCAGTCTACTGGGGCCTCTATATAGCAGACCTAAAAATCAATAATGTAATGCGAATGGACATGAACATCTATGTTTAAATCGTTCGTTGGGTGAAGAAGCCTTGCGGCCAGTTACCCCTCCGCAGAAGCACTTACATTTGGCGAGGAGCTGATGGACTTTCCTCGGCCGCGGTGCATATAGCTTTGTCCTTCATTGGGGCAGCTCAGACAGCTCTGTTTGTGACATATGTACTATATATTCTGTGTTATGACATAGTTAACGGTTTATGGCTCATTTTTAATAATGACCGTTATTGTATATCATTTATCAATTTTGGTTATCTGATTGCAAAATTAACGCAACTGAGACAAGTGTAGTAGAAATAATTACAAGAACACAAAGAGATTACGCAACTCGAGACTTAAACCGGTTTCGCTGGCGGACCCAGGGGAGGGAACCATGGGGTCATGCCCCCCCAAAAAGGCCTAGAGGTTTCTCTGTCTTCCTTTATTTGCCAAAATTGATTTAAATACGTATTTATTTATGTTCGAATTATGTAATTATTTAAACAATAATATTGTATATCATATTTAAAGTACATAATTAATATACAATATAATAACAAATATGTTTATTATTCCCCCCCTCAAATGATCGGCTGGATCCGCCCCTGCCCGTGTTCCTGGATAGACGACCGCCTGGGAAGCCCCGGAAGCTACTGGCGCCGGGCTCCCCGAAGGGGTAAAGGGGCTCTGACTGGCTGCTACTGACGATCATGGACTAAGTTAATGGAGGATTACTCCATGTTCCACACCAGTAAATAGTTAGGAGAACATTGTTACGGAAAATAAGTGTTCTACTAGTAATCCATGGCCTACTGCTAAGAACAATGATACGTTTCGTAATAAATAATAGTTTATGTAATTAGTTTATAATGTTAAGCTTTATTGCATAAGTACATATTTTGAAAACGGGTGACATTAGGAGCGAGTTTTCAAATTAGTACCAATGCAATAAAGCAACATTATAAATGAGTTGCATACGCTACTCTTTTGCAAAACAGCATTATTTAATTTTGCCAAACAATATTCTTGGGACGTCTTCGGTATTTGATATCCAACGCCCTCTGGAAAGCAAATTCAAGACGGCATTGTTGACATTTGTGCGAGAAAACGGTGGTTGGCTGTTCCGTTACCTCCCCACCATTCTCTGCTGCGATTGGCTTAAAATGTGCTGACGCAACCATTCTTGCCGTAAATGTTAACATTACTTCTTGGCTGTCGGGGAGACGCCTGCGTCGTTGGCTGAGAGGCCGACGTTTTCGCCTGTCATGTCGCAGGCTTCCTCAGGGCAGTCCCATGCTTCGGGACAAGAGTGGAAGCGCTAACTCACATTTTTACTTTCTCGCCCTTAAGAAGGATCTTCTTAAGAAGAAAAAGTTATGCAATCGTGCGCCGGAAAACGGCGAATTTTCGATACAAAAACCCTTATTGCCGAGCCCTGGTAACGAAAAGCTGTTGTTTCTTGATGCTTTATACCGAAAAATCGATTGACGGCAATATGTCCGTCTGTCCGTCCGTCCATCTGTCCATCTGTCCGTCCGTCTGTGGTCAACGCTAGCGTCAAAACCGTTCGGCTGATTTGCTCCGAAATTGATATTCTCCTATCGTTCTGGCTGATATCGGGGCTCCTGGGATTTGAAGTCGATATTTTAATTTTGAGGAGTACTTTACATGAATCCCCTCGGACATTTTCAAACAAATGGCTCCAAATTTTTTGATTAAATGTTGTTGAAAAGTGCGAGGGACGTGTAATAAAATGGTGCAGGTCTCATTTTTGTTGAAATCTGTGAACGCTAAACATTTTTTCTTTAACCTTTTGGTAGCGATTTAGAGTACTAAATGTACTCTATGAGACGACATACACGCTATATTGCTCTATTTTGTTTTTTCAAAACTTACAAAAATGATTTTTTTACTTGTATCTCACGTCGTTAATAGTTACGTTAACGGCGATTTTTTTCTCGTTATTATATTTACTGAGTACATATACTTTAAATAATGCCACGTAAAGTTTCTCGAGAACTCAACCGTTTTCTGTGAAAACTAGCTCAAA
Organism: Acheta domesticus; assembly: GCA_031308135.1. Classification (NCBI taxonomy): domain Eukaryota; kingdom Metazoa; phylum Arthropoda; class Insecta; order Orthoptera; family Gryllidae; genus Acheta; species Acheta domesticus. The sequence continues at coordinate 101,793,204 of JAHLJT010009419.1, read as the reverse complement.
ATTGCACATTTTCAGAAACGCACAAAAGCTATTTTCTCGTAAATGGCTCCAAATTTTTTCTTCAAAATTTTCGAACGAATACTCTCTTTGATATGACGTAAAGTTCAATTTGGGGTATTTTTTGTTTTTTCAAAAATTACACTAATTGTAATTTTTTGAAAGATCTCTCTCATCTTCATTATGTATATTACCAGCCATTTGTAAACACTACTGTGTTTACGAGTGTAAGTTCTTCAAATGAAGTTTTTTGAAAACTCAAACATTTTCTGTGAAAAAGAGCTTCGAATTTCGCATTTTTAGTAGCGCTTAAACGCCATTTTCTTAAAAACAGCTAGAAATTTATAAAAAAAGTTGCCATGTATGAGGAGGTTTTTGTTGGTTTTTAATATTCTAAAATTAATATTTCCGTTCTACCATTAGGAAACATACAAATTAAGAAAATGTCAAAAAATGTACTTTGGTCGGCGACAGATGGCAGCTGGCATGAGAATGTGGCAATTCCGAATTGCTAGCCCAGATCCAAGGAAATAGAAAATTAATGCGGGAAAGTCTGTGCCATTCTGTAGCACCGCTAGTTTTCCTCGACCTACAGTATCATGGTATCATGCAAGGGGAACACAATTTACAGTCGACGAATTACATTGTAGCGCCTGCTTGATAGGCAGGCCCGCATTACTCAGTAGCTGTGGGGATCCACGAAGATCAGGGGCAATCATTTTCAATGAAGATTTCTAGTTTCTGTCGACCAGCTAGTAAACTCGATATTTTTGTAGATATACCCATTTAAATAATAAACACCGACACATACTTTCTCGAGTTATTTGAAACAGTTACTACCTAATATTATTATAAAAACTGAAATGTACAAAAATGTTGCAAAGTTGAACTCAATTGCTTTTGTCTTTACGACCTTTAGTTACTTCCTTATTTTTACAAGTACATGTGTTTTAAATAATGTCGTGCAAAGTTTCTCGAGAACTCAACCGTTTTCTGTGAAAACGAGCTCAAAATTCTGCCTTTTCAGAAACGCTCAAACGCTATTTTCTCATAAATGGTTCCAAATTTTTTCTTCAAACTTTTCGAACGGATAGTGCTAGTTGCTCTCTTTGATATGATGTAAAGTTCAATTTTGGGTATTGTTTGTTTTTAAAAAACTACACAAATGTAATTTTTTAGAAAGATTTCTCACGCCGTTAATATGCGTATTTACAGCAATTTGTAAATACTATTGTATTCGTGAGTTAAATTTCTGACTTCTAATGAAGTTTTTCGAAAGCTCGAAAATTTTCTTTAAAAAGAGATTCAAATTTGGAATATGCAGTAGCCCTTGAACTCCATTGTCTTAAAAATGGCTCCAAATTTTTAAAACATAATTGCCTTTTAGGACGAGGTTTTACTGTTCTTTAATATTCTTAAAATAATATTTTCGATCTACTTTTAGGAAACCGAAAAATTAAGAAAATGTTTTAAAAAGAATAATTTGGGTGGTGATAGATGGCAGCTGGCAAGAGTATGTGGCAAGCCTGTGTAGCTAGTCGAGACTAAAGCAAATAGACAAGTAAAACGGGAAAGTCTATGCCATTCTGTAGCACCACTAGTTTACTATATTCCACATTGCTTTTGTTCTTTTTATTTGAATTCAACCAAAGAGGTGGCTCTATCAACTGATGTCACTGTGTCTCTGACTGAGAGGCCTTTGGTTCGAATCCCGACGGCGGCGGCAGGATTGTCGACACTAGCTTGTCAGCTAGGTCGAATTCAGTCCCTTTGCGGAAGAGAATTCTAGCGGCTGCTCTGATCAGTAATTCTCCCATGTGGTTCTACCATCAACACCAGGCGAATGCCGGAGCAATACCCTGACAAACGGGCCATGGACCGCGCGCGATCTTTCCTTCCTCTTGTTTGTGCTATCCTTACCCCTCGCACACACAGAACCACACACACACACACACTACCGCACATGCCAGGAGTCCGGTCGTGGGCTTAGAGTTTGTCCCGGTTAGGGTGGTGCCCTGCTGGTGACAGAGGAATACCTCTATCCGACATGTAAGTTGGCAACGGATCTCGCCATCCAGAGGGGGAAGACCACCGCCTCTCCTGATGAAAAACGTCCAATACACTTACGGAACTAATGGCTTCAGTATTTGACGCGCCCGTAATCACTATCAATCAATCAATAATTGAGTTCAAAATATTCTGATCGTGTTTCATGTTTTAGCCAGTCCCGTATTTTTCTAAACAATTATTTGTATTTTTGGAAGTATAGAAGGAAATTATGAGATACATGCATAGAAATAAGATAAAGGATGGTGCTTAGAAATGAAATAAATTATTCATTTGTTTTATGTGATGTTCTAATCCCTCGTGCCTTTCCGTGGAATGTTTACTTTTGGATACGGTGCCGCCCTGTATTTCGCCCAATATTCATTGAAGAATCCATGTAAAACTACCGATCAAAGTAGCCGGCCGCTAGAATTCTCCTCCAGACAGCGGCAGAATTCGTCCTCGTTAAGTAGCTAGTGTCGAAAATTCACCACCGTTTGGACTCGAACTCTAGGACTTCCCGGACAGACACGCTACAGCGGCAGCAGCTGTCTATGAGACATCTCACCAGGTTGAATTGAGCAAAGAAACCCTAGAAACGACCAAAGAGAGCAACCGATCTCTAACTCCCATCCAAGCCGGGTTGTCGTCCGAGCCAGCGTCTTAGCTGCTGTCGAAAATACACCACACTCCACTCGAGGATCTCCCGGACCACGAATCTCCAGTCGCGAAACCTCAACTACATAGTACGCAATAGCCGTCAGTCATCTCACACAACCCTTCTTGCATTTCGCCGGCGGCTGGAGAATTTCAGCTTACTTTCGCTGCATATTGAACGGCGGCGCCTTAACACTCGGAGGGGCCTCTGAGGGGCGTTTTCCGCCTGTTGGAGTCTCCTCGTATGGTAAAGCGCCGAGGCAGAGGAGGGGGCCGTGGCTGGGGGCGGGAGGGGAGGGGCGCTGACGTCACGCCTGCGGTGGGCGCATGTGCGCGTGCGGCGCCTCGATAAGGCGGCGCCTTAACCTCGTTACGCGCGTTCCCTCAGCCGTGGGATTGGTGGCGTCCGATTACCTCGCCGGTCCATTGGCCGATTGAATTATGGCCCGCGCCCGCGCCCGCCCCGCAAACCGATCCGCCGACGCGAAGCGCCCAAAAGTTTCACTGGGTCCGAATGTCGAGTGCGCTGAGGGCGTTGGAGAAGACACGGGTAGGTTAATGCATAAGCGGACTTCGATTCGATGAACATTCTCGTGCCGATTCCATTTTTCTATCTGGGGAACACGAAGGGGAAGGGCACGCGGGTTCCGGGGATAAATTGCAAATAATTGAAGGAAAGTTTTGTACATTTAAAAACTAACAAGCGCTACGCAGCAAAGATACAGGTTAACAAAACCAATCATTCGTTGCTGCTCGAAAATATCAAAAAACTCTCATGTAACACTGCAAACAACTGACGGACGGACGGATGGACGGACGGACCGACGTACGACGGACGGACGTACCGACGGACTGACTGACGGACCGGCGGATGAGTAAACCGCCGGACGGACGGACCGAGGACCGGCCGCCGGACAGACCGACGGACGGTTGGCCGATGGACGGACGGACCGACGGGCAGATGGGCGGACCGAGGGACGGTCGATAGGATGCATCGAGAGAACGACAGACGAACGGACGACCTGGATTACTTATTGTATCAGTTTATGACTTAATAGAAATAATTTGGTTCTCCAGAAACTATTAAATATTATTAATATCAAATTAAACAATTCAAAATCATTACGAATTTTTCATTTGAATTATTGTTAAAGATTATTGACAAAAACCAGTATCACACTACTTTCCATTAGCCGACGTATGTTCGTTAAGTCGTTCCAAAACTCTGGGTTATCAAGTGATTTTCAAAACTCGACATGTGAAAACTTATCTCTTGTCTAAAATATCTGGTAAACTTCAAAAATTTATTTTTTTCGAACTTCCAAATTTTTGTTTCTTGAAATTTCTAACAGATAATTCAAAATAGTTTTGCGTAGAAGTCTGCGAAAGGGTTTTGCATTTTTTTGTCTTTTTCTCAAAATTGCTTTGATTAGGATGTAGGCTTTTGGAAACATACTCCACAATTGGAACGTCACAGACGACGGAGAAACGCTCAGTATAGCAGCCCTAGTTCTAATTTATGACACTGCAGAATACTGCGGCCTTGTCTAGTATAATATAGAGTCCCTAGATACAGATCTAGGGACTCTAGTATCTAGGGTCTCTAGTATAATACAGTGTTGCGACATATAACTTAACTAAATACTGCTAAAAGTCACAGGAACTGTTAGTTCCAAACTTTCCTCTTGGCTCCCTATCCAGGTCAACACTTCTTACGCAGAACATTATCGGCTCTCATTAATTTATTTAAAGTCAAAAAACAGTTAAAACTGTATGTGGCGTACTGAGGAGAAGTGTGGTCTGTGCACGTTTTCTTAAATTACGGGATCTCCTCTCTAACCCCATACAAAAGTTGAATTATGAATACAGGAAGGAACGAGCGTTTTTGGCAAAAAAAGTTAAGAAAATATTATCTCCCGTGTAATAAAACTATTTGAAAAGGATTTTAGGTATCCCTCATTTTGGCTTCCGTGAAGTTATCCGTTTTCTGCGGGAAAACAGGGAGAACATTAATTTAAATATCTAGTTCTCACTGAACTCTAGAAAACGTGCACAAATTGTAAAGTTACATTTCAGAGAGAGAGAGAGAGAGATTGAACCGAACAGTCCCTCTCTAAACAGCAAGACCTGGAACACCTTTTTCCTTCGAGATTCAAATCCCACAGTAAAAAACACACATGCACAAAAAGCAAAAAAATAATTAATAAAACGACATCGTACTGTTGGGGGAGCCTAACAGGCCACATTAAATGTCCAATGTTGTGGCGTTGACCGCTATCTGTCAGTACCGAGAACTTCTGAACCAAATGGTAATGCTGTGAAGAATCTCTGAGTTTTTTCCAATACATCAAATGAACTTAAAGGCTTTGATGCATCCCGTACGATGTGGAGTCGCCTAAACAGATATCGAGCGGGACATTGAAATCGAGATTGGTTGTATTAATAGGGGTGTCTTCTCCGGTGTGCGACTGTGGTGTACCCCGGCAGATCTGGAACGCATCCTGCCAAAATGCGCCAGTACAAGTCCTCCGGAGCTTAAAAGAAATAAACGAAGCCCCTCCCGAGGCCCTTGACTGTCCACAATGTACTAAATTTAGATTTAATGGATCTTCTCTCTGTTTTTGCACTTATTTCTACCTATGTGTATGCGTGTGTTTCTTTCTTTTTAAGTGTTTTAACATGTTATTTTAATATGCTCTTTTAATTAGTTCGTTTAATGTTCTTTTCAATGTAGTAAATATATTTGAATCAGCTTGTCATAAGCAATATAAATATACCACCCAAAACCGTAGAATCTCGAAATACGTAGAGAAAATCAATTTTGATTTTACTAAGTTATGTTCAAACTCTCTTGAAAATCTGATTTTTACCTCTTAAAACTAGAATTATGAATGTTGCTGCGGAAAAGTAGTTTTGACTGACATTATTTGCTAGCAAATAATTAAAACCACAGCCTCTGGGGCAGCTCATGAACGCGTACTAGTTTCCCATGGTGCGATCTCGGATTCGATTTCCGGCCGGGGCAAAAATAGAGATGTTGCTTTCCATTTCAATCGTCTCAATTTTTATAGCTGCGTGACGAAAAAAAGCTCAGGCAGGCGAAGTATGCTAGGTACGGGGATGGAAATGCGTCATGCTCGCCATATGTCTCCCTTACCCCATGCGTGGATGATAAATGAGCCGTTGAGAGCAAAAGTGGTGCACGTAATAAAAACGTGGCTCAGACCTGGGAACAATGCTAGCGGGCAAGAGACAAAATAATCTGACCCTAAAATGCCAAATACATACATATATAGTTAAAACCAATTTTTACTGAACTGGATCAGTTAAGAATGTTCATAAGAATCACTCACACTACAGATCAATATTAGATTCATGAGTAGATCTTGCGACTTCGGCATTGCCATAATTTCTTTCAAATGTATTTAATGAAGGCCTGCAGAGAGTTTAGAGAAAACAGCTAGGTCTCTGAAATCTCTCATAGAAAAATATTGTTTTATTTACAAACGTCAAATATTGATTTTAAATAATATTGTTTTAGTTATATCGACGATCACTTTCGTCTGTTGACATTTTAAATGGAAGAGATAATGACTCTCGTGAGTTGAACTGCTTACCTGCGTTACAATTTTTTTTTCAGTTAAACAGCTAAGTTCCAATGCTGTGGTTGACTTAACTTCAATGTCCACCACTTCGTAATAAATTATCTCCTGTGTATTACAGAGAATTTAAATTTTCTTTCTAAAGACAGAATTTTATTAATGAGTATCTTCTGCTTACGAAACATAAAATTTATTTTAATTTCATTTCGCAGTCCAATTACGAAGTAAGAACTAAAATAAATCAAATTGTTGAAAAGTCTTCATCTTATCGTTTGTTTTGGTCTTTAAAGACTTTCTCCTAAACAACAGCAAAGGATGCAGATTTTGCATTTTACAGATATCCTATATAATTAATCCGTGTGTCCTTGCCAGCCATTTCTATGGGTAAGTCCAGGTGACCTGCTGTTATTCACGGTTAGAACTATGCCGGTTAACCGTTTGGTAGGTCTCAATCGCCTGATCGGAAAATAGCCGCCATAGAATTATTAGATAATAAGTAAGTAGTTCCTATTTTTCCTCGACCTAGAGTATCATGGTATCATGCAAGGGGAACACGATTCACAGTCGGCGAATTGCACTGTAGCGCCTGCTTTATAGGCAGGCCCGCATTACTCAGTAGCTGCGGGGATCCACGAAGATCAGGGGCAATATTTTCAATGAAAATTTCTAGTTTCTGTCGACCAGCTAGTAAACTCGATATTTTTGTAGATATCTCCATTTAAATAATAAACACCAACACATACTTTCTCGAATTATTTGAAACAGTTACTACTTAATATTATTATATAAACTGAAATGTACAAATACGTTGCAAAGTTGAACTCAATTGCTTTTGTTTTTACGACCTTGAGTTACTTCCCTTGAAGTATGCCTTAGTGACTCAACACAAATGACTCTTCGGGTATTTTCAACCCACAAAAATATTGCCCACACTGGTATTTGAAATTGAGCACATATGTTTCCGCATTTAATGCGTTTTTCATATTACACCGCCGCGATCGTAATAATGAAAATGACTAATTAATTGTGAACGTATGATAATCATCTAACCATATTAATGATTAAAAGTATTAATGAAAATGACAGTTTTGCCTTACATTGATGTCTATTCTCACATCCTTGGAGATATGAAAAGCAAAAATTAACCCTCGTTGAAAATTTGTTATATTGTCAACATTCTAGTGTTCTTAAAATTTTCAAGTGAGCGAAAATGAAGGGTTCTGAAGCGCAACCATGGTAGTCTTAAAAAACTTTGATTACATTACATTAATTTAATTGTATGAACAATTGAACACGAAAAGCAGGTTTGGAGCATTGGTCACAGAGCGGTCTGAATAAACATTGTCACCATGAGTTTCGTCTTTTTCGTGGAAATAGAATAGTAAGATACCCAAATAATCAGAAATTGTTTTTAATTAATTTTGTGTAAATAATTAACCATTAATTATTATTATTATTATTATTATTATTATTATCATCATCATTAATCTAATCCACATAAATATGTTATGAGTCAGTTGAATATAAAATCTACTCCAGGTTCCAACCAGCTTCCTAAAGAGCAGATCTAAGGAGTGTCAGTTACTCTACAATACATTGCGCAAAATGTGGGCTCTTCCAAAAACGCAATTTCTTGCACTTCCCTGTCTTTTGAATGACCTGGGAGTTTAGACAAGTTCTTACATAAATTTTGCGGAACAAATACCAGAGCTCCGATAACTATCGGGACGACCTGTGCTTTTACGCCCCACATTCGGCTGATCTCGATTCCCAAAATCTTGTATTTAAGACGTTTCTCTGCCTCCTTGGTTACATTTTCCTGCAGCAACATTTCCAAAGAGACATGTTTTTTTTCTCCAAATCCCTGATAATAATATACGTTTCGTTTGCCGCAATCGTGCGATCAGTTTGAATTTGTAGGTCGTACAGTATGGTACATAATATAACAGATGTCACCGGTTTTGATGAGTGTTCGTACCACTTGGGGCAGTTTGGAACTTCGAGGGTGTTACAGATCTGCCGGTGGAGGTAACTACACACCCTGTTGTGTCTTTTCAAGTAGTAATCGGTCTTTGCTAGAATTGGACAAGCTGAGACGATATGATCAATGGTTTATACTTATTCCTGGCAAATGCGGCATTTATCATCCTGGAAAATTTTGAGAGTCGCTTTATCATAATGTCGTGTTCTCAACGCGTGATTTTGGGTGTTTCCGATTCTGGTTTCATTCTTCCCATCATATCCTCACATCACATATTCCCTTCGCATATATGATTGGTCTTTATTGATCTGCACCTTGTCCATTTTTTTAGGTACTGTCCACGGAGCGATTTGTCTCTTCACATTCTTTCTTTAACATTTCTTGGGTCTCTCGTTTATTATTAAGTAGCATCAGAAGTTCAGTGTCTGTGTTATCCTTCGTGTCTTGCAGTTTTCTTCGCAATGCTTCTAATTTAATTACCTGCCTGCCTCATTAGTGGGTCATCTTGATGACATATTTTCCCATCCCGACAATTGCATTGTACCATTGTATCAATTTGCTTGAGTCCTCTTCCTCCTTCCTTACGTGACATCTATGTACATCAGCTCGAGGGTGAGCAACATGATACATTGAATGCAGTTTTCTACTTTTTCAATCCAGGATTTGCATTTCTTGCACAGTCCAGTGCACTAGGCTGAAACTGTTCAGGGCTTTAGGTACCTCCAAACTACTAGATATATTATTTTTGGAGTTCAGAGGAGACTACAGGACAAGTCGCACTCTTCTGTAATACTCCCTGAGAATTCTTTCATTGTGTCGTTCAAAATGTACTCACATTCTTCAATGCCCAGATATTTGTAAGTTTTACCAGGCTCAACATCTTGAATCACAGTGTGCATATCAACTTCATTGTTCTCTGATGTTGTCATTTTGCCTCTCTTTAAGTTGATTTTTGCACATGTCAAGACCACACTTCATGCAGAAGTCATTCACGACATTCACAGCATTTGGGAGAGAATCACTTCATTCTTAGCAAACACTTTAAGATCATCCATATAAAACAAATGTGATACTGGTCTTTCATCACCATGAAGATTGTAACCAAAGACAGTGTGTGACAACTGTCTAGAGAGTGGGATCAAACTAATGCAAAACACCAGAGGGGATAGCAAATCTCCTTGCAAAAATAATCCTGTTAATCTGGATACTTATTGTTTCTACTACATCCTTTCCACTGTACATTAATAACCTGGTACTCCATGTCTTCATACTAGCCATGCAAAACTCAGTAAGTCTAGGATGAAATCAATAGATCTCCAGGGTCTTCAAAATTCAATGATGTGGTACACTGTCAAAGGCCTGATGGTCAATCCAAGCCATGCTTAAATTACGTTTTTGTTCTTTTAAATAGTTCAAAATGACTTTATTTAGTAGCATGATTTCCTTACAGCCATAGGAACCTTTACGACATCCTTTCTGTTTAACTGGCAATATATGGTTCTTCTCTACGTCTCAGTACAATTTTGTTAGCTATGGTTAACTTTATACAATACTGCCAGACAAGTGATTGGCCTATAGTTCTTCACCAGAGAGCTGTCTCCTGCTTTGGGTAGCAAATACATGATGCTGTGCGAGTCATTTCAGGAGTTCCTTTGGGTCTTTTAAAATGTTATTAACAGCTTTTGCTAGATGAGAATGCAACGCTGTTAATTTCTTAATCCAATACTTCTGGATCTTATCAATCCCGGGGATTTCCAGTTTCCAATGTTCTGAATTTCTTAGAAGAGGTCCTCTTTCGAGAATTTGTGAACATTTTCCACTCTGTCCACCAGTTCATCGGCAGCATCAACTTCAGATTGAAGTCAAGATGCGTCTTTGTAGTAGGATCTGCTTTCTTTGCAGATTTCTGCCCAAAATGTTTTCACGTCATCTTTTGAAGGAGTGATAGCATTGCCATTTGCTTTGTTCGCAAGTTATAGCTTTATAATGTTGGTTGGGACATAAGTATACCCTGTGTTATCAATATTATCACTATGCAGCACACACAGCAACCCTACATTCAACCTACTCACAGTGTTGGATTTCAGGAGAACAATGAATGATAATAACTAATGCTGTTATCAGAATTATATTGTTTATCCCAGATTCACAGAATGTTACCAGAACTGATACCACAAATAGCTCCTATTGCCGAAGTGAAGTATTGGTGATTGTTGGCAGTGTCTGCAAAATCATTACTGCCATATGCATGCTATATTTTTTTATTGAGTTGATTTAATGAAATTGGTACAAACTTATCTGATTCTGTATATCTTGTTTCTTACATAATTTCTGTCAGTTTGTTTTAGAATTTGATTTTCTGATGTTGGGGATATTCTAATACCCCATTCCAGTAAACTCATCCCAACAAGGTTAGCGAGTATTAAGGTTCTATTACGAAAATAATCGAATGAAAAATTTACAATTTAGAAAAATTATTTATTTACGTGTATGATGAAAAGAGGAATAAAAGGCAAAATAATTGTAAAATAATAAATACAATAACAAATATTTAGTACATAGCTATTAAACATATACATGTATATCTACATATAACTTCCTATTTTTCTTCCTCAAACATTATACTAGGCTCTGAGAATTGGTGAACATCACTATAATAAATGTCATCAGGAAGAGTTTCTTCATCTTCTGCATAATATGTAGGAAAAGGTGGAGGTTCCTTGAATTTTCTAGAAATAAAAATTAAATATTTAGGCCATACACCCCAAGTTTAATAACTTAAAATATTTAAAATTATATTTTCTAATACATTTTACCTCAAAGGCAATACTGTGTCATATATGTACACCATTGAATTAGTTTCACCAGGAATATTGTGGCCCGAGACATAAAGAACATTATATTTTGTGTTAATTCTCCATATCTATAACAGATCAATAATCAATATAAAAGATCTGAAAACAATTATTGGATTCACTGCATGAAAAACTTTGTAAACAATTTTACCCTTAGTCCTCTTAGAGTACGCCATCTGTTGCCCATGTGACCAGGCATTTTCTGACCTTTCCAAACACGAGCTTTGGCTCCACCTGATCCAATATTTCCTGGCCTTCGATGAGTCTTGGTTACACCATGGGAAGCAGGCATTCCACTAAAGCCCCACCGTTTCATAACTCCTTGGAATCCACGGTCTATGCTGAAATTCATACAAATAATATCAACCTGTGTAATCACATTCAAATCCATACATTTATTAATGTAACTTTTTTCTACCTCAAACAGCACATGCAGTTTTTATGATTCTGGTGTTAAATAAATAATAATGGTTCTGAAAGTATAACAAAATTATACTCACGTTTTACCCCTCACGTCCACAAAATCTCCAACTCTAAAATGTGAAGCTAGTAAGGGAGTACCCGGTTGAATTGCAGCATCTGGTGTTACAAGAAAACGAGCAAGAATTTTCTTTGGCATCACTCCAGACTTAGCAAAGAGACCGCAATACTCTTTTGTGAACTGCAAATTGTACAAAGATAAAATTACTTGTAGTTACTAAAATATTTTGTATTTTTTGCAGGATATGATCATTTCAATGTACTGCGACAACGACATTATTGGATTCAGAACAACAACACCTAGCAGCACTTAAAAAAATTGTGAGTAAGCATGCAATTGAATCAAATTTCTTATCTCCAACTTCAAAGAATTTGACTAGGACTATCCACAAATAAATGAAGTTTCAAAGAATGAAAAGTTATTTAATAAAAAACTCGTTGAAGGGATGAAAATATACTTGTATTGGCAATTTAGTGAAAAATATGTCATTGCAACTAATCAAAAAATGTCATTAAAAGAATAGTTGAAAACAATGGTGAATCCCATTGAGGTTGACATGTATTTTATAAAACAATATAAGGTAAACAAACAAAAACATACAACGAACTATATAATAGTGAAAACGTTGAACCAAAAACTTCTACAAGTGACTCTCTCGCCACGTGCTTAATGTAAATCATTTCTACAGTTGTCATTGTTACGAGCAGACTTAAGAAAAAAGTAATTTTTGAGATTTCATAATACTTGTGTTTCATATTTGGAAGGAATTTACCTCAAACTCAGTCTAGAAAATTGTGTTGAAATACTGTAATACTGAAATGACAATACCAATATCTGAAAAGAGAAAAATCTCTTGCTGCTATCATTAGGAAAGTCCAACTTCTCCTCAAAATATAAATATTTTATTGAACATCAATGCAATACTCTCTCTGGAGGAAGTAAAACTGCAAGTTACTTGACTTCACATTTTCCTCTTTTCTTTTTTTAAGTATTTCAAAGTAAATATAAAAATATAATTGGTAACAATTTTGTAAAAATATTTAGAAATGAAATTACGTATTAATTCTTATTTGCTTTGAGTAGCCTATACAAACCAAGTAATGACAAATATCTCCTAAGATTTCTTTTCACTATTCATTAATGGGTTATTTACCACAAAACCACTCGAGCCTTCTTTGATATGCAAAAAGAAGCAAAAAATGGAATTGAATTTTCAAGCAGTACTGAAAGACATATTGCAAATAATATTTATTAGATTGTTTCTTTCTTCATTATGCAATCACAGTAAGGAAAAAAACCCTTCTGTTTTCAATGTTATTGCTCAATGATATACTGACAGCAGAGTCAAATAGTGTTAGAACAAAATTTATTGATTTTGTTCTCAAATTGAACCAAGCAAATTATCACCTTCTGTGGATCAGTACTCTCAGCTCCAACTAATAAACATCCCAATTTATTCGGGTTCCACAGTGCCTTTTGCAGTTCACGTGCTTGCTGGAACTTGCCTGGGGGAGTGTATTGGACAACATGGTTGTCAACCACCTAAATACATTAAAAAATTCTTTAATGCAAGTATCTAAGACATGATATATTTTATAATAGAAAATGTACTCTGAAGTACCTGTAACAATGATGTCAAGACTTTTTTCCCATCTTTGAACCATAAAGGATAAACACCTATTTTTCGAGCAATGACACCAGTCCGGCGACTCTTTTCAGTCCACTCACCCCTTACCAATGGTTCTATTTTTAATGGGCTCTTATATGTAGCAATTCCTCCTATTATAGCAGGGGGACCAAATTTATCTTCTACTACTTCTTGAACAAAAGCCTTATTTTCTGCAGTTAAACCTTCATTGTACAGCTAAAAATAGCATTGAATTAATCAACATCCGGCTTTCGACAAAAATGTGTTCAAAGATTAAATAAAAATTAAGCACTAGATACTCACAACTCTTTCTTTCTTCAAAAACCAATCGGGAAATCTCTGCTTTGGTTTACTATCTGGCCTAGTACCTGGTTTTGTCCCAGGTCTTGTACCTCGCGATTGAATCTTAATGGCCTGAAAACTACAAGTAAAATTCTTAGAGCGCACAATCATTACTCAAAAAAATAATTCATTTTTATACAAATAGCTACGTTCAATGCGTACAATTTGGAGGTTATGCAGACACATTTTTTGCCTAGCTGATTATACGAAATTAATTAATACAATAAATTTGTAACAAGAATGACAATATTCAAATTTTCGATACTGACGATACCTTTGTGCTAATAATTGAACGTTCGTTGGCTTTCCATGGGACGAAAATAGCCCTCCACCAAATCGCGTGGCCATCTTTACCGCGTTTGTTGACATCGTACAGCTGTACTCGAGGAGTGTGGAATAAGCATACCGCAGGTTTTTTTACAATTATGCGTATTATAGAGTGCCTTTGTAAATTATGAATGTGTCAGTCGCTCCTCCGGGTTCTCGTGTATACGGTAAATAATAATCTTTAGTTGGCTTTTAGCTGTTAAGAATTCAGAACGCCTTAATATTGTGTGTGCTTGCTTCGGGCCCTGTTTTCTCGCGAAAACGCTGTTGGGGCGCGCGAGGACGTAAAACAAAATAGCCCGCTTTTTGCAAGTGTAATTGGAATTGTCTGCTGGATTAATTATGAGATTTAATTTTGATATTTATAATTGCAAGAAGGTACTTACGGCATTGCAACATCAATAAATAGCGGTGTTATGCAATTCTGGTCGAATCGTGCCGTATATCGTTCGTCTTTTCGACAGTTTGACATCTGTCACTGACTTTTGGCTGTCAAGTAGTTATTTGCTACTGATATATCGTAATTTTAATTATGGTATTTTTAAATTTGAATTTAATTTTTCTTTGTTTTATTTCATTTTATAGTTGAGATATCTTCATTATCAACCCAAATTCCATCTTCAAGCAATGTTGAAGATGTTCACATATGTGGATTGTGCAAACGCAGTTTCTCAGATCTTGATCTTTTTGTTGAACACAAGAGGGCTGGCTGTTCAACATCTCCTCAGAAGACAATATCTACTTCTGTTGTTACTCCATATAGCCAGACTTCTTTGGGGTATGTGACAACAAATACATCCAATTCAAATGAAGAGAGCAATCCTTCTCTGGGAACTCAGTATCTGCAAGTAATTCTTGATGAAGAACCTTTAAATTTGCCAGAAACTCACTCTCAAAATCAAGAACTATCAAGTAATATAAGTTGTTCTGAAAATACTAATCAGATTTTGCGAGCACGTCTGTTAGGGGTGTCAGAACAAGATACATCTGTAGCAAATCATGCAAACTTTCAGAATGCAGAGGGCTTGCATTCTTTGGTATTAGAAGATCGACCACAATCTAATACAAAGCAGAGAGAATTTCAGATTGATGAAGAAGATGTTGCTACATTACTTGCTAATCAGCTGGCTAGTGAAGAGGTGAATTCTGTTACTGAAACATCCATAGCTTCTAAAACAGGTAAATATTAATTTTATTATTTTTATTTGTGGAGGTATGCACCATTTTAACAATGATTAAAGAACAAAACATGACAACATGAACAATAAACTTGGATTATTGAAGTGAAAGTATACATTAATCTTAAATGAATCTTTGAAAAATATGTAAAATCCCTGTTTTTACTATCATATAATTATCTTCCAACATTTTTATTTCAGGACTGAAATATGCTTCACATGAAGTTGTTCCTAAGTCCCAATGTCATTTTGATCTCGAAGCAATTAACCTACCTGATGATTCTAATGAAGGCATGGTTTTGAAGGTGAATAATGGTAAAAGATGCCATACAAAGGAAAAAGGTGTCTCAAAAAGCAATAAATCCAATTCTGTAGCCCCGGGGAATTTGAGATGGACCAATGTGAATGAAGACAGCAATAAAAATAATGTGCCTGTATTAACCAGCTCATCAGAAAAGGGAACTCTTAACACTACTTCTAATGTACCCAGAGTTGGTATTAGCCAGGTTGTACCATCTGATAAAAATATTGATAGCTTCACAGGAAAAAGAAAGCATAAGTGCACCCAAGAATCATGTGATTTTACTACGTGGTACATGAAAGATCTTATTCGACATGAGCGCAAACATACTGGTGAGTTTTTTCCATTTTTATTTACATATGTATTATATCATCTGTAGCACAAAACTAATGTATGAACTCGTTTACTATCTGGACATTTTCTGACTCATAAAATTTTAATTTCTGTAATTGAACAAACTTTTTGAAATAAGGAAACTGGAGGCTAGAAGATAAACTCTTTTAAAAACAGTTGCTGTTTTGTAAATTGGTTCCAAGTTCATTTGATGATTATGGTTCAGAGTTAAAAATGAAGATTCTGCTTTGATAACATATTAACATTTGAATATTTCATACATTTAAAATTTTTTAAATTCCTTGGAAGATATCAAGGGTTTCCTGGTTTTATTCTCCTGCCCATATAAATATAGTCGTTGGTGTTATTTTTCTCTTGTGTATGTACTCTATGTATATTTTGGAGATTCAATGTTTAACATTTCTTTTTGGAATTTCTTGTTTCCAGGGGAGCGACCGTTCCAGTGCTATTCATGTCATCGTAACTTTAGTAGGTTAGACAAACTTCACATGCATCAACGTATTCACACTGGGGTAAAGAGATATCGATGTGAAGTATGTGATTATGCTACTCATGACAGTGGTAGTTTACGCAAACACATGCGAATTCACAATGATGAAAGACCTTACAAGTAAGAAGTACTTTATTCATATTATAATAATTTTCAGGATGAAAACTGCCTGAGTTTCTGAGAGTAATGATAGTTTCAAATCTGTGCCATTATTTGTGTGTAAATACTTTCTGTTGCATCTTTTTACCTCATAATTTTATTCTTTTGTTCCAATTTCCATTGTTTGCAAATAGTGAAAGATGTTCATTTACATTCTTTGTTAAGAGAAGTAAATATTATTAAATGACCGGAGTATCTCGCAATGTAATGAATGTAGGGTGAAAATATGGTAAAAATTTGTTATGAGACTTTTCAATATATTTGGATTGATTCAGAATACTATATTAATTTTCATGACCTAATGAATGGTGTCATTAGAGTGAAGACATTTTAGTAGCCAGCACACATTGTTACTTGAATACTTTCATACAATAACTTCATCTTCCAATTCATTCATCCTCCACTATATTTTACTGTTTTACATTGGGATGTATTATACCATTATTTTCTGCATTTCTATTGAAATTTTGAAATTGAAATGTTTGTTTATTTTTCAAATTAAGATTTTAATTGATAATTCTTATGATATTACTTTTACTGATAAATGTTGGTTTTTAGCTTCATGTACACAATATATGTATATTGGATTTGAAAATTAATTGAGGATATGAAAATTTTGTTGCATCACTTTCATTGCTTTGTTCTTTTTGTTGTTTCTATGCTGCCAGCTTGGCTTCACTTCTAATTATAATCTGAATAAACATTGTTACAAAAGAAATGTTTTATAAATATGTGCTCTGAACACAGGAGTTCCAAATATCCTCATTAATAATTATATCCTCATTAATGTGACTTTTGCAATTTCATTAGAAATCTCAAATTTCTCCAATTATTTGCAAGATGTTTTTGTATTAAATTAAAAAGTATATATATGTATTTATGTTTTTGATACCTAGGTGCCAAATGTGTTCGTATCGTTCAAGAGATTCTTCTCAGCTTACAGTTCATCTTCGAACTCATACAGGTAGGAGAAATGTGACAAGTATCTAATGACTAGACTTTGGACGCTAATTTTTCATTTTGGAAGTCTTGAAACCTTTTCTCTTTCACATCTTAAATTTTATTTTTGATAATTTCTACACTCTGTAGAACCTCACAATATCAAAAGATTGCTGCTAAAATTGCAAAGAGCACTCTGGCAAGTCTGCAGGGAGAACAGGTTTTTGGAGAAAGCATGGTCTGCTTCTTTCACATTAAAATTCCGAGAAACAAATTACATTATGTTTTTCTTTTTTTGATGTCAAAATCTAAATGACAATCCAAAAATTGGAGGTTTTATTTTCAAATCTGTTGAATGTATACTGTTAAAGATATTTCAAAGATCTTTGCAATGCTTCTCTATTCAGTGCTATAATTTGCAGATTATTTGTCTGAGATAAAGGTATTTTATTGTCATCTCTAAAGGACTTGCAGTTCAGGATGAAAATTCAAAATCAATTTTTTAAATACAATTAGTATAAAAATAGTTCCAAATTTTAAAACCTGTATTAGTCCATTTGATATTCTTGTGTGAATCTGCACGTTACACAAAATGAAGATCATCGTAATATTGAAAAAGTTGTCATTTAATACCAAGGAGCTTTTGATAAAGTATAGCTGTCTCTGCTTACAATAAACCTCCAGGGACTTTGATATTTGGTGAACGTACTATTTACGGTATTGAACACACCTGAAATGGAAGTGTTATAGGTTTTTAAAAAAAAAACATTTACAAATTTATTGGTCTTCAAGTTCTTATGGATGAGTAGGTAGGTTTTTGGGAGTTACTATTCATTAACATAATTGCAAAATATAATATTTTATCCACTTTCTAAAAATTATTTTATTTTCTTTGCAGATTTGCTATTTCTTTTCTGCATTTTCATCTTAAATTTTTATTAAAAAAGTATTTGCTACCCACCAAAACTACCATTTTCCACTTGCTCTTTCTTACTTTCCCATTTTCAGTTTGTTTGTTATATTTTATTGGTTTATATGCTTGTGCTCATTGAAATGGTCAGACTATTGATTGATTTTGTATTTGTTCATTAGGAGATAATCCATTTGTGTGTACATTTGAAAATTGTACCTCTGCGTTTAAAACAAGCTCAGATTTAAAAAGGCATTCTCGCACCCACACTGGAGAAAAACCATTTTCATGCTCTTATTGTCAGTACAAATGTGCTATTAAATGTAAGTATTTTCATATTTCACCTAGATCTGTTGTTGAAAATTGTCCATTTTAATAAACTTTTAATTTCTTTTTCTAAATTAACAGCCAATTTACGAGTTCATGTGCGTCTTACACATTCAGACACAAAGAGTATCTCTTGCAATAAATGCATTTTTGTTGCTTCTACAAAGCGAGAATTCAAGGAACATGAGAAATCTCATGCTGGTAAGAAAATTTTAGTGTATTTTAAGCAAATTCCAATTTTCAGAACAAATTGGTTTTACAATGTTTACTGATAAAGGTCTGTCTTTATGTTACCCTTCATTAATACGCCTTGTTCATCTTTTCTTCAGGGGAAGTTTTGAAATGTGCTGTATGTTCCTATACATGTGTTAATGCTGCAGGAATGAAAAATCATTGTAAAATTCATTCGCAAGAAAAGCATTGTTGCAAACTCTGCTCATTTACATGCCAAATACCAGGTATTTCTGTTTTATTTTTTGAGGAAAGAATATTATAATTTCTCTGTAGAATGGACTTATGATTTTCTCATGATGTTGTGTAGAGGAAATTACATAATTCTTCTGCAAAAATGGTAATTTTTTTGGCAGTAAACGTAGTGTTGTTGTAGATCTTTGATACAAAAAAAAAGTCAATTACTTCTAAAAAATGTAGTCAGAATCCATGTTTGTGGATCCCTGGTAGAAAACAATTGGTTTATGGCAAAACATCTGCCTGTCGGCCTCTCCATCTTTGAGGAACCATGAGCATTATTTTCACTGAAATTGATATTCCCCATTTTATCTGACTGATATTTGCAGTCCTTTCAATTTGAAAAGGATATTTTGATTTTTGGGGGTACTTTACATAAAACCCCCATGGCTTTTTCAAAATTTTCTCAAAAATTTCTCCAAATTTTTTCTTTCACTTTTAACTCAGATAGAGGAAAGTGCACTTACAAAAGTGGAACAGGTATGCTTTTCATAAAGTTTGAAAATAGTTAAAGTATAATTTTTTTTCCGTGTCATCCTACAACTACGATATTGAAGACCTTTTTTCTAAATGAAATTTATTCTTCAAAATTAGATCTTTAAATAAGGTCTTATACTAGTTTTTTAAAATATGTGTAGATTTCACAAATTTTAAGAATATGATTTTCTCAAATAAGGTTCCAAATATTTTCTGTACACTTTTTGAATGGATAGAGCTAAATGCACCAAACAATACAACAAAATATTATTTTGATGTAACCTTTTAACTTTTCATAAATTACACAAATGAATGTTTAAGAAGTCATATGGTTAAGAAACGTATAAAGATAACACAAGAAGGTATTGCCATTGTAGCACCAGAAGTTCTGTTACAATATTAATGGAAAATGAAAAAAATTGTATCATGTATTTTAAGCAATCCAACCCTGAAATAACTTTATGACAAATATTCATCGAAGAGAAAATCTGATTGGAAATATATTATTGTTGCAAAACTGCATTTTTGAACAGAATTGAGTTTTGTGCACGTTAAGCAGAAAGAAACAATTTGAAATTGGTATCTTAATTGTAAGAAATATAATGTTGTATCAACACACATGTTACAAAGAAATGAATTATTTGAGTGTGTTTTATCTTTCTCGTGTAAAATGACATCCTCCTCATGTGACCAGTTTTTACAGACATAATGACAATATTTTAGACTGCATTCTTCAATTGTACACTCAAGATTCTGGTGATCTAACAAAAATAGAAAGCTTTTTGTTGTTATATGTCTTTCAAAAGTTGTCTGATTGCAGTTGGCCATTGTGATATGTTTTTAACATATTGTATCATGAGTAAAGTTTGGATGAGATTTGATGGGACTGATAATTGCAAATATCAATGAAATGAATGTTTGTGTAAAGTTTGATTTTCATTGAAACTTTTAAATTATGAAATTGGTACTTTCCAAGAATCTCAATTATCATCTCTCACTTTCTCATATACAGAACAGAGAAAGTATTGTAATACAGTCAAAAATTGATGTTGGTATTTTGATAGAAATACTCAGTTTGGGTAATACATGCACATCGTATTGAATTTATGCACATCCTGACTCTGAAAAAGTGTATTTTTGAAAATCATCTTACCATCAGACTTCTCTCAAAATGGTGTCAAATGTATGGCTTTAATATAATACAGCATGAAATCAGTCTGATCATCATTAAAACTTTTCATTTTTCAAGTACACAACAAGTACACAACTTTATGGACCCTTCTCAAAGGTTTCAGACTTTTTTCTTAACAAAATTTGTTTTTTCAAAATTAGATATTTAAATGAAGTCAGGTTCAAGTTTATGAAAAGATGAGGAGTTTTTGCAATATTTACATTGAAACGATGACATTACAATAAAAAAAAGTAAAAGAGGTTTTCTCAAAAGTGGTTGCAATTTTTTAATATTTCTTTGCTGGAATAGAACAAAATGTGTTGTGTATGAAATGAGGAAAACATTTGAAGAGGGGTCTTACTACTCAGCCTTAAGTGTTCAGAAAGTGAGACACACATTTGTGTCTTGCAATATTTCCCTGAGAAAGAACAATATGTTCAGTTATCACTGTTGGCCTTGGTCACTGTTTTATTGGTTGCCTTACAGATGGATTTGCAATGATTGTCTTACATATGGATTTGTGTTGATGTCTTACAGGTATCTGAAAATGCTTTTTCCTCATTAGACGCATGATTGAATTCAGTTTAATGGAAAAATTTATCTCTTACATCTAAATTAATGTCCAATCAGTCTGCCGTCAGCTCCCATAAATGTCATATATGTATCCATGGCCATGTACACATCGTAGCCCAATTCTTTTTTTAAACAAGGTAGCCACTTTTGGGGAAATGAGAAATGCCAGGAAATTTTATTGACCTGGAAAAGTCAGAGAATTTTTAGAAGAATATAAAAATGTCTGGGAATTTTTGAGATTATTATAAATCAATATATTATCTCTTAAATATGGTTAATAAAATATATATTATAGACAGTCATATTTATTAAACAACAAAATGTATTATTCTTCACATTACATCACAATACAATGTTATTGATGGCGATGTTTCGGAGGTTTTTTTCCCCCCATCATTGTTCCTCCAATACCTCCGAAACATCGCCATCATTATCATTGTGCTGTGAGGAAATGTGAAGAATAATATGTTTTGTTGTTTATATATATGGAACTTTATTAAAATATATTGTGTAATCAACAAAAGACAGTCCTTAGGTCTACCAGTTACAATGGTTAATAAAATGTGATTTTCTGGCATTATTTTTAGTAGCTTAGCAAATATTGTTGATTTTTTCTGATGGCAAAATCAGAAAGTTGAGATTCTCAAGCTTTCCTTTTATCTATTTTTAAATGGTATGAAATGAGTTTTTTCAGAGGAAAAAGAATTTTGGGAAAATTTGTTCTTGGAAAAGAGAGAGGCTACCTGTTAAATAACTTAATCTTTGACTTGATTTTTTGATTTTTTAGGGTTAAAGCAAAAAATGGATGAAAATTACAAGGCTTTGATTTTTATAAAATATACCAATTCCCTTAAGCCTAGTTTAACAATCAAGTAAATGTTCCTTCTTTGCCTCATTTCTTGAAATTCTAATGACAATGAATTAAAATCTTGTTCCAGGCCCTCTGAAAACTCATATGAAAAAGAAACATCCAGAGACATTCCGGAAGAAACATGTAAAAGCAGTGAGTAAAGAGAGCACAGAAATGTCTAAAAATGCAGCTGGTAGTCGCTCTGGGAGCACCAGAGGTTCTGGCCATTTGAAACCATTTTGTGTGAAGCAACACAAGTGCACGTTGTGCGATGCTGCTTTTGTGAGAGAAGACTCCTGGAGGAGCCACATGCGCCAGCACAAAAATTCTCCAGCAGTTAATTCGTCAGCACCCTCTGCAGTTGTAGCAGTGGTCTCTGCATCAAACGAAATTATTAGTAATGAAGACACAATTGTACCTGACATCATAGTGGCATCAGAAGTGCCTGCAGAAGCACAGAGTGAAAAAGTCAGTGCCCAGAAAGACATTATTCCAACAGACTACTTAATATTGAGCAGAAATACTAGTATGTCCAAAGAAACTGATAAATCAATTCCATCTGAAAACTCCAATGATAATCCTGACATAACGGCTGACTCTGGAGTAGAAACATCTTTTGTGGAGTTTTCTGTTGGAGATAAGAACATTAAAGAGAAGGTTCCGGTGATTCAGCAGTTGACTCAAGGAGAAATTATTGATGGAGATAATGTACAGAGTCAACCTATTCTTCTGTATGTACAAAATGCCCCTGTATTGCATAGTGGTTTGGACAACAATTTGCGCAATGCTGATATTGTGGCTTCCATAAACCAATCAGCTCCTATTCTGGTTACTGGTGGTTACAGTCAATTTGTTCAGTTAGACCAAGGAGGGTCCCTTGTAGAACAGTTTTCTCCCCTCCCGCAAGGCATGCAGTATATATTATCAACGCCTTTTGAGAGTGTAGTAGGAAACACTGCGTATCTTCAACCTTTAGAATCAACTGATAGTTCTGGAAATTCTGTGTCTGTGGTCTCTTTACAGGTAGATAAAGGGTCTGTTTTAACTACACAGGAGAGTGGTACTTGAGAAAATGTTATACTTGAAAGAAACTTGTAAATAAAATAAGTATGTAAATTTTGTCTTTCAGATGTACTTTCTTGTACAGAAGCATTATATTGCTTTGAAAGGAATTAAAACAGCATTTGTATGTATTGTATAAAATGTTTTCTTGAGTTTTAATCTAATTTTCATTTACCATGGATGATTTGCTTAATTGATTTAAATGTATTATTTAAATTCACTATCTTGAAAGTGATACTTAACATATGTATTAAGGATAATGAAAATTTCACAAAAAAAAACAAAACAAAATATAAAAATGTGGCCAATATTTTCTGAAACAACAACAAATTAAGACTGGATTGAGTAAATGAACATTTCTATTATGTTTGATTAGGAGAAACAAAGAGCCTATGATTTTCAGCTTGTTTATGTTATTTATTGAAAGTACTGGCTTCTTTTTCTTAAAATTGTTGTTTTCAGTGATTCCCAACCAGCATTCCTTGGTACACTGTTGTACTGCAAATACTTGCCAGGGTTATTGTGAGATGTAGAAAACAAGAGTAAAAATTACATGAGTAGAATCAAATTTTCAGATGCATGTAAGCATTATAGCAGTAAATGTAACCTGTAAATCTTGTACAGTAAATCCTTGTATCTTGAATCTAAAGGGTAAAGGAAGAAGATTAAATTGCTGAATGTTTCTGTGTATTGAGGTTCAAGATCCAGAGACATATTTTCACTGAAGAAACAACATGGCTATACTAACAAATGTGAATGTCACAGGAGAAACAAAAAAACAACAATAAAACATTGTACATCATCATTTCATGAACTGTACAGTGCTTCTTTGGCAACACGTTATCAATTAAGCAAAATTTCTAATTGGGACAGTATTGTTTGAGTTGCGAAGCATGGGCTGGATACATCCCCCCTCACCCCAGTATTTTCAAATACGACCAGTAATTTTATTCTTTAATTTTTTTTTACTGTTTGTATAAATAATAAATCATATTAACTAACTAGACTAAATCAACCCATCTGCATTCTTTGGGGCAGGCGTATGAAGATACTGACATTATAAAGGAGCTTTAGTTTTCATCAAAGACTGAATAGTACTTAAGAATAGGATCACACAGAAGCAATTGATAGTGTATTCATCTACCACAGACGTCAAGATTTACTGAAGCTCTTAGCCTACACAAATTTGCAGCCAGTAATCATCCCAGGATAATCTTAGGTTCAATCTGCATTACAGAATTGGTAGTATGCGATGTTAGATAAGAAAATTCAATATTGCTTATTTCACGATATATTATTTTACTTTTTTGTGATGAATAGTTTTCTAAGTTTATTGTCAAAATATATTATAGATCATGAATAGCTGTGACATAACTTGATCTTCCATGTGCACCTCATTAACTTCGATTAATCAATAAAAAACTTGTGGCTTAAGCTAAAATTCCATGGTTGTACTAGCATTTAAAGTGCTTTCTTCAATGCCCTCCTCCTCTGAATTTTACATGCCAAACACTCCTGTTACTAGGTTCTATTAAATAATGTGCACATAGGTAGCATAGTGCACCAGTAAAGTCTCTTCACGTTGGCAAGTTGCTGGTGAGAATGCTTATAACATAAATTATTTTGGTAGCACGAGCTGCAGTTAGTAACAAAAGAAAAAATAAATTGTGTACTTACCACAATCATAATAGAAGCTGGAAGTTTGTCCCCTTCACTTGTTTCCCAGTAATTGGTTGCTACCTATCTAAATGCAATTTGTAATAAGGGACCTGATTTGGCTCAGTGCAAAGATGGTTTCCTGTAGATTTCCATGAGATGTGGAAGTCAAGGATACTCTATTATCTGTATTGGGAAACACTATCTTTATCTGTACTTGAGACTAGTATCTGTCTCTCTACTATGATCTTATAGCTTCATATTAATAGTTTCTGGCTATAAAATATCTTAGTTGTGAAAATTGTAAAGAAATGAAAGAATGAACAACATTGTGTAAGCTTTTTTATTTTGCCTTCCTTTTTGTCAAAAATGACAGTTTAAACAATTCAAATGTGAATATTGGTTACTGAGCTAAAAGTGAATGAGTCTAACAAAATTAAAGTATGGAATTGTTATTGCCTTTTCAGTTAATCTAAAAACAAGAGATTGTGAGAAAGTTTAAAGTACAATCAACAAATGCTATCAATAAAATTAGTTGATGCATATCTGGAAAGATGATGTATTAATCTTCATTCCATTCTGTAATCTGAAATTAATTGGTGAATTTTTATTCATTCACTGTAAAAATGGAAGAGGAAAAATAAGTTTTGTAATGTATTGTTAGTAATGCAATCGATTTCTTAATAATACTTTTACTCAGGAGTACACCGTTTCTTGGTGATTCAGAAAATGCTTTCATTGTTCATCTTTTCCTTTGTACAGTTTTAAACAAACATTTTAACATAACTGTTGTAATTACTTGCAGATACTGTTACTAGTTGGTTGCTTAGTTTTTTTAAGAATTAACTTGCCATCTAACTCATTGTTTTTTGCAGAATGTTCTTTCTATGCCGTGTAATTATTGTTTCATAAATTTACGAAGTAATGGGCAATTCTTGGTGTAGTAGTCAGCCACACCAAGCTCTGGATTCCAGGGTTCAAATCCAGGAACCACTCAATGTGGAATGTGTATGTGGACAAAACAGATTTGCGGCACATTTTCATGGAATTATCCCATTGTCCTTGCCTTGCATTCCACCACAATTACGCATACATTACTCTGTGCAGTGATTTGTCACTCCCTCTTTACTTTCGCATTTACCTCATTATTAAAAAGCAGTATCTTGTAGCAAAAATTAGTAACTATGTGTGGGATTCCCCTCTGCTTTGGTCTTGTCACAAATCATATTAAATTCGTGAAACACTTTCCAAGATTTCGGTTGTCTCCAAGCAAACTTGTGCAGTTTTGTTCCTCTGGATTAGTAATGCAACTTTCGTTTTTTCTAATTTTTTACTTCTTTTCCCAATTAACTTTCATAACTTGGAGTAATCTGAAATGTAAATGCATAATACTTCATATTGATTTCATTAGTGCAACTGCAATTATATTTTTGTATAGACAACTGTAATAGCAATTTAGAGAACATGTACTTGTGAACTGTTTTAAGCAAACATAAAACTATTTATAGTGATATATCAGTAAATTATATTTTGGGTGAATTTGATCATGACTAAAAGGATTAAAACACATATATGTAATTAGAAATTTTGTTTTTATTACTTTCTTTTAGATACAAGCTTATAGAGAAAATGTGTTCAGGAAGTTTTGGACAGATCTTTTTGGTGAGGGTTGTACCCTAAGATCCTTCTGATATTTGTTTGTGGTATAGAAATAAATTATAAAAAGATCAAATCATTTCATGTGTACTCTAAAGTAATAACAGATAAAAGGGTTACTCAGCATACTCAGTAGTTCACTGGTCTTCCTCATTTACTTCAAACTGAGGTCTTATTGAATGTTCCAAGGCTGATTAATGTCTTCCTTTAGACCTATTTGTTTACTTTTAGCATTGAATTGGTGTTGAAGCATTCTCAGAGCATGTGTTGTAGATCCACTGGGAAAAACAACTGTATTATTTGACAATTTACAAACTAATTAAATAATTATTCAAAATATCTTAGAACCATATCAGTACTTAACTTATTAATTGAGAATCACTTTCAAAAATTAAAATAATTTAATTGTCTCTGAGTAAAAAAAAAATTTGTAAATAATGACATGATGATATTCCTAAGACCAATTTTTAAATTAAATATTTATCAAAGTTGATCACAACAAAGTTATATTTTTGTTGTTTCACAGAATTTTGTGAGGACTCTTAATTTGTTGACCTTAGAACTGTACCTAGTAAGTCTGAGTTAAAATTTTTTTGGGGTCTTAAAAATTCTGAAATGCCTTTTTTTTAAAATTACAATTAAGGATGTGGATTTTGGCCATTTAATAAACTATTACTTTTGATCCATGTATCCTAAGCTACATGTAATTAAATTTATTTTTGTGATTATTAGTCTCTCTGAGAGATCATTTTTACAATTTTGATTTTCTTTGATATTTTTAGAGGCCAGTAGCTATAATGGATAATAGTAATTTATGGTGCATAGAATATTATGCTACTTGTTTATGTTATACTCTATTGCATAAGTATATGTTTCGAAAATGGGCTGTTTACACCTTGAGACAATATTAGGA
Organism: Acheta domesticus; assembly: GCA_031308135.1. Lineage (NCBI taxonomy): Eukaryota > Metazoa > Arthropoda > Insecta > Orthoptera > Gryllidae > Acheta > Acheta domesticus. Next base: position 101,765,784 of record JAHLJT010009419.1, on the reverse strand, counting down.
ACAAGGACTAATTATCAATAGTGATTAGAATGTTTTTCTCACAAGGGTCATGTGTTATTTTATCCTTTACCTCTATGCAAATAAAAGTCAGAAAGTTTAAGTGAAATATCCAAATAGTATTCAATGTACACCCAAATAAAATATATCTTTTTTCTTAAGGAGATTATTATCCAGAAGATAGAAATGCATTGACCTATTACATCATGTAAATTATACTATTATTTTGTGTACAAAATATAAAAGATACAAAATTCTCAGTTGTGGATCAATATTCGTTAATTAAGAATGATAAAACATCTTAGTACAATGTAATAAATTGGAGAATTATCAAACGAACTTTTGGCCAAGTTTGATAATCAATGTAGTATTGTAAGAAGATGTGATATGAAGAAATGGTTACATTGGTGAATAAATTATTACATGTTATTCACTTTGTAAAAATCCTAATGCACTATAATTTTCACTTAAGTTTGACTGCATCCAGGGAAAAGTTGTAGAGTGATCTTGGTGGTAGTTAGTAGAAACCCATGGATTATTGCGTTTGTTTCTGTTATTGAAAAAAACAAGTTTATTTTTACTCAAACAGAATACATTGTTTAAATGAGATTGTTGCCAAGAATTCATAAACAAATTATCGCAATGAAAGTACTTCAATTGTATCAACAATCGAATTTAATTTGTTTAGTCATAAATTAATTAATTCAATCATTAATTTTATCATAAAAATGTTAATGTGTTAAGGACAATGAAATGAATGAATTTTTTTGTAGTGATTGTGGATAGATATTTTTTATGATTTTTAACTTTTTGGTTTGATTTTGACTTGGGTTACTTTGAAAAGTAATGAATGTGTTTCCTCTACAAACATATGGTAAAAAAATTGAAATATTGCAGTATGTTGACTTGGCTAGTGAGGGGCAAGTATTCCTTATTTTTCTTAACAGTGGTGTACTGGTGACTTACTGAAGCATTTTTTGTCATCATGTATTTAAGTAAGTTCATGACATTCCCAGTATATTTGGTTTTGGGTACTCATGTGCTTTGAGGGTGAATATTTTGTGCACAACAGTAAAGGAGATGGTGTTTGCAGTGTCAGTGTAACATTTTTTGGATTTATTAAATGCATTTAGCATACGTGAGCCATTGAAAGTGATAATTAGTTTTGTGTTTTTGTATGATCTATTTATGTATTTTAATCTTTGTATGAAGCTTTAATTATAAATTGTAAATATTACTTGAACTTCTCTGAAATAAATTATATTTTTATATTTCATATTGTGTTGATTATTTTCTTAGGAAAACTTTTGTGCTAATAAGTGACTTTTCATATAATATTTATTTCTTAAAAGAAACAGAAATATCTTCTCAAACATTTCTAATTGGTTTTAAAACTAATAATCGCTGAAGGGAAAACTATTGCAGTGAGTTTTGCAAATGCAAATGGACAGTTAGTTCAGGTCAAAAACAACATTTTGAGGCCCTTTAATTCAGTCAAATTTGAAACGGAACATCATTTTTCCTTTGCTACATTCAAGGAAAAATTTTACAGAAATAATTTGGAACTGTTTCTTAAGAAAATAATTGTTTAAAAATTGCTTATATTTCACAAACTTTCAGGAAAACCCCTAACATTTTCGAAAAATTGTACATGCCCTTGTTTCAAGGTGTCTTCAACCAACACATTTCTTAAAAGAAAAAAATCTTTATCAGTACCTACTGTAGTTGTAGGTAGATGCCGAAAAAATTGAACAAAATTTCAACAAAAATGAGGCCACAAAGGGGGCAAAGTTTAATAAAAAAGTTTGTAGCCATTTTTGAGAAAATTTTGAAAGTGTCAAAGCTTCATGTAAAGTACCACCAAAAATCAAAAATAGGTTTCAAACTCGCAGGGTCTCGAGTTTGCGTAGATTGATTGAGGAATATCAATTTTCGAGAAAATCATGTGGATTAGGCAGTAGCATCATTGATGAATAGTGGTCTGTGGTAGCATTGTCCACAGATGGACGGACAGACATTGCTGTCAATTGATTTTTCGGTATCAGGGACACAAAACATGGATTATCACTATACAATGTTAGAGGAAGTAATTTACTACATGTAGGAACAAGATTCATTCACTTTTTCTTTATCAGGGCCTGATGAGAGTTTTTCTGTCAAAAATTTCCAGTTTCTGCTCCATATGTTAATATTTTTGAAACATTGTACATCAACTTATTTAAAAAACTGTCTTTCAAGTACAGATTTCATGAAGGAAAAAAATCTCTTATCTTCAATTTTTACTTTCTTGCGTATTACATCCATAGTACAGAGAAAATGCTGCAGTACAAAACAGCAAATTTTCAGCATAAAAACTGTGTGGTGTCTCCAATACCGAAAATGTGGATAATTCTCGTTCCCATATGTAATATAACACATCCTCTGACATGTTATGCAGTCAGAATTCCGTTTGTAGGTCCTTCATACTGTGACCAGTGATTCTAAAGAGTGGCAGTCTCAAGTGGTAATGTGAAGTCTAAAGGACTATCAGAAGCAGTCACGGTACCTACCTCTTGGAGGTGATGAAGACCACCTTCGCACACTCCGTACATCCCATAGACTTATCTCGGTCCTGTTCCTTTACATCCTCATGGAATTCCTTGAACTCATCTCGGTGCTTGTACCGTTGATCTGGAATGACCCCATGCCTCAAACAACTGAAAACATTCACGCCTCCCGTGGATTTCTACGTATACACGGAGTGATGTACGTAGTATAGGGAAAGTTATGTAATGCTGCGCGAAAAATTGGCCAATTTTCGGCGGAAAAAAATTCATTGCCGGGCCGTGATAACGAAAAAGTGGATAAAACCAGTTGCTAAATTAAGAAGAAAAAAATCCCCGAGCACGTGATGCAGCCAGAAACCGTTGTGGGTCCTTGATACCGAAAAACCAATTGAAAGGAAAACGTCCGTTCGTCCGTCCGTCTGTGAACACTGCTAGCGCCTAAACCATACGTACGATTTATTCCAAAATGGATATTCGCCGGTCGATCTGGTATTAGTCAAAGCTTTGAGATTTTGAAAAAGGTTCTGTAAAATTTGGGAGTACTTTACATGAAGCCCCCTGGGGATTTACAAAATTTTCTCAAAAACCGCTCCAAATTTTTTCTTTAAATTTCTTGTAAGAATATAGTAAAATACGGTACGGAATAAATTAAGGTAGCATAGATCCGATTTTCGCGGATAACTGAATTTTCGAAGATTGCAAAAGTTTAAAATTTTTTCGGCGTCATTCTGGAACTACAAAATTGAAGAAAGAGATTTTTCTTTCAAATAATATTTGTTGTCCAAAGTGAGTCCTTTCATTAAGGTCATGTGCATTTTTTGAAAATTTTAGTAGTTTTCGCGCAATATTGCGTGCAATGTGTGCAATTTTAAAAAATTACAAAAACAAGATTTTCTCAAAAACGGCTCCAATTTCTTTGTTTAAACTTTTGATAGGGATAGTGTCTAATGTATTTTATGAGATGACGATACGCCATATTGCTATATTATTTTGTTTTTTCAAAAATCGCAAAAAATGTAATATTTTTTACTAGTCTCTCACGTCGTTAATATGTACATTAGCGGCGATTTTTTCACATTATTATATTTACGTGTACGTGTGCTTTAAATAATTTCAAGTAAAGTTTCTCGAAAACACAACTGTTTTCTGTGAAAAGAAGCTCATAATTCCACATTTTCAGAAACGCTCAAACACCATTTTCTCATATATGACTGCAAATTTTTTCTTCAAACTTTTGTAATAAATAGTGCTAATTACACTCTTTAATATGACGTAAAGTTTATTTTGAGTTATTTTCTTGTTTTTTCAAAAATTATATAAATGTAATATTTTTGAAAGATCTCTCACATCTTTAATATGCACATTACCAGCAATTTGTAAGGATTATTATATTTGTTAGGGAAGTTCTTCAAATAACTTCAAATAAAGTATTTTGAAAACTCAAAAATTTTCTGTGAAAATGAGCTTCAAATTTCGCATTTTTAGTAGGGCTAAAACGCAATTTTCTTTAAAACGGCACATAATTTTTAAAAGAAATTTCCCATTTAGGACTAGATATTTGTGTTCTTTAATATTCTAAAATTAATATTTCCGTTCTACCAACAGGAAACCGAAAAATCAAGAAAATGACCAAAAAATGTACTTTTGGCGGTGATAGATGGCAGCTGGCAAGAGTATGTGGCAATTCCAAAATAGCTAGCGAAGACCCAAAGAAATAGAGAACTAATACGGGAAAGTCTGTGCCATTCTATAGCACCACTAGTTACTTTCCCGTATACATACGTATATACGGCGTAATATACGTAGTATAGGGAAAAGTTATGTAACGCTGCGGAAAATCGATTTCGAGATTTCAACGGAAATACGTGTTTTTGATACCGAAAGAGTGTGTCTTTTCAAAACGTACGTCCGTCCGTCTGTCTGACCGTCTGTGAACAACACTAGCGCATAAACCATACGTGCGATTTCTTCCAAAATGGATATTCCTGGTCGATCTGCGTCCATTCACGGCGCCTCGATTTTGAAAAACTTCCTTCAAAATTTGAGGGTACTTTACATGAAGTCCCTCGGACATTTTCAAAATTTTCACAAAAACCGCTACAAATTTTTTCTTTAAATTTCTTGTAAGAATAGAGTAAAGCACACTTATTAAGGTGGCATAGGTCCCATTTTCACGGTCAACTCTGAATTTTCGAAAATTGTCAAAGTTTGAAACTTTTTCGGCGTCTTCCTAGAACTACAGAATTAAAGATAAAGATTTTTCATTCAAATAAAATTTGTTGTCCAAAGTGAGTTCTTCATTGAAGTCATGTACATTTTTTTTGAAAATTTTACTAGTTTTTGCGCAATGTTGCACGCTATAATTGAAATTTGAAAAAATTACAAAAAACAGATTTTCTCAAAAACGGCTCCAATTTTTTCTTTAAACTTTTGGTAAAGATATTGTTAAATTTGCTCTATGAGATTACATTAACATTAACATTAACTCTACATTAACGCCATATTCCTCTATTCTTTTGTTTTTTTCAAAAATTGCAAAAATGTGGTTTTTTTTTACTTGTCTCTCACGTTGTTAATATTTACATTAGAGGCGATTTGTTCACATTATTATATCAATGAGTACATGCGCTTTAAATAATGTCAAATAAAGTTTCACGAAAATTGAATAGTTTTCTGTGAAAGCTAGCTCAAAATTGCGCATTTTGAGAAACGCTCAAACGCCATTTTCTCAAAAACGGTTTCAATTTTTTTGTTCAAACTTTTCGAACAGATAGTCCTAATTGGCCTCTTTAATATGGCGTAAAGTTAATTTGGGAGTTTTTTTTGTTTTTTCAAAATTACAAAAATGTATTTTTTTTTAAAGTTCTCTCATTCGGTTAAAATACACATTTCCTGCAATTTGTAAACACTATTGAATTTGTGAGTATAAGTGCTTTAAATGACTTCAAATGAAGTTTTTCGAAAACTCAAAACTGTTCTGTAAAAAGGAGTTCAAATTTCGCATTTACAGTAGTGCTTAAACGCTTTTTTTCTTGGAATTTTGCTCCAAATTTTTTCAACGAAAAAAGTCATTTAGGGCAAGGTTTAATTGTTTTTTATATTCTTAAAATAATAGTTTTGTTCTACTATTAGAAAACCGAAAACTGAAGAAAAAGTCGAAAAAATGTAGTTTGGGCGGCGATAGATGGTAGCTTTTAAGAGTATTGGCAAGTCCGAAAAGCTAGCCAAGACCAAATGAAACAGAAAACTAATAAGGGAAAGTCTGTGCCATTCTGTTGCACCACTAGTTGTTTTTTCAGTATATCAGTACGAATTGTTCGTATGAATAAGTATGTGCTTTTATATCACACTTAAGTTATTAAGCTTGTGTTTTTACCACAAAAAATTATCAAATATTCACTAAAACCCTCTCCAATAATGAATTTCCAAAAATTTCATTTGACTCCTATTATCCTCACTTGCGGGTGAAGGGAGTCACTAAAGAAATATGTAGGAATATGAAGGCATTAGTACTTCAAACAATATTTATTTTGTTTACAATAACTGTAGAAGTCTGAAGAGATGTGCCTCCCAAGGTTGCCCAAGATCGGCAGCACTGGGTCCAGCACAGTTGGTCAAGTAAGACTTTTAAAGAGTTTGAGCCATTACATGAATTCTTCATCCATCCAACTATTCCTGTTACATGTAAATAGCTCCAGGGGCCATTTTAACTCATTCAGATCAATAAATTATTTTATTTGGGGCAATGGCAGACACATTGCAATAATGAGAATTACTGACCACCATTACCCCACAAACACATTTTTATCATAACTACTCATAGACTTTTACAGAATGTTTAAAATTACTCACAGTTGGTATCAAATGATTTTCTGAAGTACTTCTCTTTCAACAAATTTTAATTCTTTCTAACATCAACCAATCACTTTCCTGATACAAATGTGATAATTGTCAATGTAAGCTTTCTTTGGCAGTGGCAATCAACTGGCTTTAGTTATCATGACTAATAAGTTGGCTGGCTATAGTTAACTGGCTAAATTAATAACTGGCTATAGTTATCATGACTAACATATGCTAGAAGCATATGTTTCTGCCTTTCAGTATGGTTTGTTTACAATATTTATTGATAATTTACAGCTGACTCCCATAACCATGTGACCTTATTACCCCATGACCCCCATTACCCCCTCTTCTCCTACTAGTGTCCACATATTTTGATATTAGAGTCCACATATTTTGGCTCATCTACCTCAAGCCGAATTTTATTAACTAATGCAATAACGTAAACATTGTTTAATTCAAATGTTCTGTGATCTTTCCTATTATAGATGGGCTCTATGTTTTCTGAACATCTATGTCAACAGTGTTCTCTAATTAAGATATAACTACTGCTTACATTTTATTAGGAATTTTTTTATTACAGTAATCATGAACTTATTATACCAATTTTCAATTTCAAAAGTTGCAAATAATTCCAGTTTATTTACTTGGACAAATTAATTCTTGAAAGAGAATAATTTTCTGTTGATCTTAGTTCTCTATTGGTTAGTGGTTGGAAGAAGGAAATAGGAAGAAATTCCAAGCCCTAATGTTCAATGCTGTTTGTGAAATAAGACTTCAATGCAGATGTGAGCACATTGCATAGTAATTCTACATCCGAAGCCATGGCTGTCCTGGATCTCCTGGAACAGAACAAAACATTTTATGTGAATCTATGAAATTTATTTCACACTTACTATTTGTTTAGAAATATCCATACAATAACAATTGTGTGTGATGGGTCAAATTGATTATATAGCACACCAGGAAAGTCTCTCCACAGGGGCAGGTGAGTGTGCTTGTAACATAAATTAGGTTCGTAGCTCAAGCTGTGGCTTGAAAACATAAATTGTGTACTCACCACAATCATAATAGATGGTAGAAGTGTTGTCCCCTTAACTTGTTTCCCAGTTATCTGGGTGCTACCAACATAAAGGCAGATTTTATTAGGAGATCCTAATTTGGCTCAGGGCAGAGAGACTCTTGGCACACTGTTTTACTACTTAATAACAATATATCAAAAATATAAGAATCTATAGTGGTAACAATAAGAAAACCAATAACAATATTAACATGCTAACCAGCTACTTACCAAGCATGCCAAACATATCCCAGAGAAGGAAGAATTATTTTAAGCAGGTTTTCTACTTCTACACATCTACCACAGCTCCAGTAAATCAAATTGCACATACAAGTTGATGAATTCCTGAACATTATAAAGAAATTTTAAAAATCCAAAACATTACAAAAAAATCCTTAAAAATTAATAAAAAAGGAAAATGTGTTTGAGTTAATTTTGAAAGGTGTGTAAGTGTTTAATGCATTTCAAATGTTTTTGTGTTTTGTTGAGGAAATTAATTCCTGTGAAGAATGTCTTTCTTTTTCCCCAGTGCATCAATCTACATTGCACCTCTAAAGAGTGCTACAACAAGAGACAAGGGCTCCCAATGATGCAAAAATGTCTTTTTTCTGATCCTGGATTCAAATTTGCTGAATTTAAAACTTGGTGTTTTGTTGTTATGAGTATTTAAATTTTTTTCCCTTCTTCATGAAGCGTAGAATACAGTGTAACTGTAAAGTATCATCATAGGAATTGTCTTGTGTGCTAGCTATCCTTAATTAACAGATATCTCTGAAAAAAAAGAAAGAAGCTTATTCGGAAAATTATTTTCAATTGTTTGAGTTTGTTGGCAAAATGAAGGTATATAATATCCTCAAAATAGGGGAAAGTCACAGAAAAATCGGTTTTTTGACTTTTAACAGAATCAAAACTTTTGATATATTCTCTTTAACATGTCAAAACCTATTTTATTCTACGATCTTTCATTTTGTTTTTATTTGAATATTTATTCAGCCTTGTGTTAGGGGAACCACGCCCCCATTTTCAAAAGAGGACGTGGTTTCCCTGGGGGAACTAGTGGTGCTACAGAATGGCACAGACTTTCCCGTATTAGTTTTCTATTTCCTTGGGTCTTCGCTAGCTATTCGGAATTGCCACATACTCTTTCTTCCAGCTACCATCTATCACCACCAAAAGTATATTTTTTGGTCATTTTCTTAATTTTTCGGTTTCCTATTGGTAGAAACGAAAATATTAAATTTAGAATATTAAATAACACAAAAACCTAGACATAATTGGTAATTTTCTTTAAAAAAAGATATGCCGTTCAAGAGAAAATGGCGTTTTAGCGCTACTAAAAGTGCGAAATTTGAAGCTCATTTTCACAGAAAATTTTTGAGTTTTTCAAAATACTTTATCTGAAGTTATTTGAAGCACTTACACTCACAAATATAATTATGTTTACAAATTGCTGGTAATGCGCATATTAAAGATGTGAGAGATCTTTCAAAAAAATTACAATTATGTAATTTTTGAAAAAAACAAAAAAATAATTCAAAATAAACTTTACGCTATACTAAAGAGTGTAATTAGCACTATCCGTTACAAAAGTTTGAAGAAAAAAATTGCAGCCATATACGAGAAAATGGCGTTTGAGCATTTCTGAAAATGCCGAAATTTGAGCTACTTTTCACAGAAAACGGTAGAGTTTTCGAGAATCTTTACTTGACATTATTTAAAGCATATATACTCGTAAATATAATAATGTGAAAAAATCGCCGATAATGTAAATATTAACGACGTGAGAGACAAGTAAAAAAATTTACATTTTTGTAATTTTTGAAAAAACCAACCGATAGACCAAAATGGCTTTTATGTCATTGATAGAGTACATTTACCACTATCCTTACCAAAAGTTTAAAGAAAAAAATTGGAGCCGTTTTTGAGAAAATCTTGTTTTTGTAACTTTTTAAAATTGCACATATTTCACGCAATATTGCACGAAAACTACCAAAATTTTGAAAAACATTTACATGACCTTTATTAAAGAACTCAATATGCAGTACAAATTTTATTTGAAGAAAAAAATCTCTATCTTCAATTTTGTAGTTGGAGAAAGACGCCGAAAAAAATTCAAACTTGCACAATTTTCGAAAATTCAGAGCTATACGTGAAAATCGGACCTATGCCATGTTAAAAAGTGTATTTTACTGTATTCCTACAAGAAATTTAAAGAAAAAATTTGGAGCCGTTTTTGAGAAAATTCTGAAAATTTCCGGGGGGCTTCATATAAAGTACCCCCAAATTTTGAAAAATCTTTTTCAAAATCTCAAAGCTTCGACTAGAATCAGATCGACCGGGGAATATCCATTTTGAGAGAAGTCGTACGTATGGTTTAGGCGCTAGCAGTGTTCACAGACGGACAGACGGACAGACGGACAGACCGACAGACGGACAGACGGACAGACGGACAGACGGACAGACGGACAGACGGACAGACGGACAGACGGACAGACGGACAGACGGACGGACGGAAAGACGGACAGACGGACGTTTTCCTTTCAATTGGGTTTTCGGTATCAAGGACCTAGAAAACAGGGTTTCTGGCTACACCACGTGTTAGGGGATTTTTTTTCTTAATTTAGCAACTGGTTTTATCCACTTATTCGTTTTCACGGCCCGCCAATTAATTTTTTTTCCGCCGAAAATTGGCCATTTTTTCGCGCAGCATTACATAACTTTCCCTATACTACGTATATCACTCCGTGTATACGTACGTATACGGGAAAGTAAAAAAGGCAAAAGCAGACAACACCAGAAAATAAGAATAGAAGATATTTCATAGGAAGATAGAAAATAAGAGAAAATTTAGCCAAAACTAGTGGTGCTACAACGGCACATACTATCTCGTGTCATTGGAAACAGCTACGTAAGATTGACATATTGCACTTTCTGCGCTACTAACATCTTAGCTATTTATTGAAAACGTCCAGTTCAATCAAGAAGCAAACAACTCACTGTTTCCATCAGAGTGTTGTCAAAACTATATAGGCCTATGTGAATTCTACAAGTACGTGAAAAAAATTCAAATGTTTTGTAAACTTGTATTGGAAAAATTAGTCTGATACCCCGGATAATATAGAAATGCATTTCATAGGACCATGATTAGAGAACAGTATTCTAAAACCATGCAACAAATACTTTACTCATTACAAATGGTACAGCATTTGGTGCAAAAAATAAATATTTTCATGCAAATATCTACAAAAAGTTGACAATTAAAACTTCTTTTCATACGACTACATCAAGTCACAACAATGACACGTAATTACACAGAAAATCGCGACCGCGAAACGGATTTCCAATCTTGCTTTCAATACATTGTCGATACTCCCTTAAAGAGCTAGCAATTTTAATTTCAAATCATTCAGAATAAACACTTTCTAAAACATTAATGTGTAAATGTATAACAAAGGGTCGAATGTAAGAAAAGAACAAAGAAATAATATACAAAATTGCAAATTCTAATTTACGACGCATCCGGTTGTCTGAAGCGCAGTAAATTTACAGCGGGATATGTTTGTCATGAAATTACAGAAAAACTACTCGTATTTTCAAAAAATTAAGCATGACCTTATTTGAAGATGTAGTTTTGATAAATACATTTCATTCAGAAAACTAACTGCCATCTATCGCCGCCCAAAGTACATTTTTTAAAAATATTTTCTCAATTTTTCGGTTTCCTAATGATGGAACGCTAAGATTAATTTCAGAATATTAAAGAACACAAAAACCTCGTCCTAAATGGCAAATTTCTTTTTAAAACTTGTAATCGTTTTTAAGAAAATGGCGTTTAAGCGCTACTAAAAATGCGAAATTTGAAGCTCTTTTTCACAGAAACTTTTTAGGTTTTCAAAAAACTTCATTTGAAATCATTTGAAGCACTTACACTCACAAATATAATAATGTTAATGCATTGCCGGTGATGTGCATACTAAAGATGTGAGAGATCTTTCAAAAAAGTTACATTTGTGTCATTTTTGAAAAAAACAAACAAAATTAAAAAAGTCAAAATAAACTTTACGTCTTATTAAAGAGTGCAATTTGCACTATCCGTTCCAAAAGAACTCTTTCTAGCTCAATGTTCCGCATTTTCAGAAATGCTCAAACGACATTTTCTCATAAACGGCTCCAAATTTTTTCTTCAAAGTTTTGGATAGAACAAACGGATAGTGCACATTGCACTCTTTTATATAACGTAAAGTTCAATGACGAGTTGTTTTTGTTTTTGCATTCCACAAATATTATTTTTTTGAAAGATCTCTCACACCTTTAATATGCACATTTCCAGCAATTTGTAAACAGTATTGTATTTGTGAGTGTAAGTGCTTCAAATGACTTCAAATGAAGTTTTTCGAAAACTCAAAAGTTTTCTGTGAAAAAGAGCTTCAAATTTCGCGTTTTTAATAGCGCTTAAACGTCATTTTTTTAAAAACGTCTCCAAGTTTTTCAAAGAAAATTTCCATTTAGGACGAGGTTTTACTGTTATTTTATACTTTAAAATTAATATTTCCGTTCTACCATTAGGAAACCGAAAAAATTAAGAAAATGTCAAAAAAATGTACTTTCGTCGGCGATAGATGGCAGCTGGCACGAGTGTGGCAATTCCGAATAGCTAGCGCAGACCCAAGGAAATAGAAAACTAATAGGGGAAAGTTTGTGCGATCCTGTATCACCATTAGTTCTGTTATAATTCAGAAATATGTAGCTAGTGCATGAACCAAAACTAAACATTTGAACCAATTATTTCATGGAGAAAATTTAATTTTTAAAATTTAATTTTTTGCTTTTTTAACTTTCTGATACAAGAAAGATTTAAATATGTGAATACTAATGGTAAAAATATTATTTTGCTTCAGGCACTAGTTCAAATCATCTGATATCACACAAAAAAAGAATTAAAGCAAAAAAGTTCTAAAGATACGGTGTCACAACTCAGGGCCTATTTCTGTACAAACAATTCCGTTATCTCCCCCGCCAAAAAAAAAATTCAAAATTTTTTCTTAATGTTTTTTGTTTTCATTGTAGACATATTTATTCAGTAAATACACGAAAAAAATTAAGCATTATTTAAAATTTTTGCATGTTTGGGTATAATATACCGAGATTTTTTGGATAAATTCAGTATCCACAAGACGCTGGTGAAGAGTATATTCAATGAAGTGAATCACCCTTGATATGGAGAAGGCTCCGTGAGTAAGGGTCAAAAAGTAAGGTATTTAAGCCAGGCTGCGACATTTTCCTTCCGCGTGTGCAGCACCCCAGCATTCGACACGAGAAAGGGTCGAGAAAGGACGTTAATAGACTCGGGCAGCACGACCCAGTGGTGCCAATAGTAGATTCCCCTTGGCCGTCTAACTCCTTTCACTGCGCCAGTAGGTTTTTTTTTACAACAAGATCATGTAACACCATTTAAGAAAAATGTGCATTATTAATATTGCTTATATCTTTGTAATAGTGCCTCTAGGGTGGCTGATGGGCAGCGAACTAGCTTCTCGTGGTGTGGTGCCCGGTCCGGTTCCCAATCGAGGCAAAAATGAGTTGTAGCTTCGTCCCAATTTCAATAGCTGTGTAACGAAGAAAAGCTCAGGCAGGCGAAGATTGCTAATCACGGTGAAGGGAATACGTCATGTTCGTTATATGTCTCTCTCTTATCCCCCAAGCCTGGGAATTAAACTAAGTGCAGGCCAGGGGGACACCGTTAGCTAGCCAGCAAAGTCGCAAAATTTACCCAAAATGCCAGACATGGTTTGCATTTTGACACAAACATCTTTGCAATAATACTTTATGCCACGGACGCACGGCATATTTTGTTTTCTTGTTGATGTGTAGATGAAAGAAACAATTACTCGATTACTCATGTCTCGCATGCGAAGTCGGCGCCGCTTGCGTGGCCCATAACAGGGGGACATTTTAGCCTCTCGAGCTGCCCTAATGGGGCGTAGTTAGGAAATGAGCTGTCGATTCGAGCAGGAAAGGACCCAAGATAAATTTGGCTTTAGCGTATACAAAAGTTTAAATTTAAGCAGATGCTCCTCAGATGTAATATTGAAAGGCGAATATGTCTTTGCAGGAATGGAACGAATATTTGTTTAGATCTCAGGTTATCCTAGGTTGATAGGATATCGTATATTCAAACAGCATGGAACCTCATTTATCGAAAGCACAGGCTACATTAGTAATTATTATTTACTATATGAATATCTCTTGTATCTCAGCAATTGTACTAGGCCTACCTGCACAACTTTATTTTGGTATCGTTGTGTGTAGAAAGGAAGGAATCACTCTATCATGCACATGTCACAAGTTGAAATCGAGCCTTTAGTATTACTTCGACCAGAACATAGTTACTACTTGAAGCAGTTGTCTTGTCAATAAACCTGCACAAAGCTCATGCACCACGTGCTGTACCGGGAGACAGGGACTGAATACCGAAATAATAGCGGTAAAGGTATTTACCTTTACCTCTATTATACCATTATTCAAAATACCTTAAAAATACCGGTATAAGACGTCAAATACCGGTATTTTTAGAGGTATTTTACCTTTATTCGACGTCCATACCGGTAAAATACCTCTATTTAGAGGTATTTTACCGGTATTTTCTCATGAAAATACCGGTATTTTCATGAGAAAATACCCGGTATTTTCAGTAGAATCGTGTAGGTTTCGAAGGGAAACAATCTGACTTTTTTACGCTGAGATGGCTCAGAGGAACAATTATGGACTCCGCAGAGTATCTGACGGGGGTCCTAGGGTTCGAGTCTCAATGTGGCGTATTGTCACCAGACGTTCTACCTAGGTCGAGTTCTGTTGTTGGTTGAGAAAGAATTATTATAATAGTCTGGGGGAGCGAAGGCGTGTATGAGGGACGCGAACGCGCGTGTGGACACGCGAAACGCTCGTGTGGGGAACGCGAACGCGCGTTTTGGGGGAGTGAACGCGCGTTTGAGGAGCGAACGCGCAGTGTAGGGACGTGATGGCGCGTTTGGGGGAGCGAACGCGCGTTTGGGGAGCGAGCGCGCGTTGTGGGGGCCGCGAATGCGCGTGTGGGG
>JAHLJT010009419.1:101707830-101750247 GCA_031308135.1 Acheta domesticus | reverse complement strand
TGAAGTATGCCTTAGTGACTCAACACAAATGACTCTTCGGGTATTTTCAACCCACAAAAATAATTGCCCACACTGGTATTTGAAATTGAGCACATATGTTTCCGCATTTAATGCGTTTTTCATATTTACACCGCCGCGATCGTAATAATGAAAATGACTAATTAATTGTGAACGTATGATAATCATCTAACCATATTAATGATTAAAAGTATTAATGAAAATGACAGTTTTGCCTACATTGATGTCTATTCTCACATCCTTGGAGATATGAAAAGCAAAAATTAACCCTCGTTGAAAATTTGTTATATTGTCAACATTCTAGTGTTCTTAAAATTTTCAAGTGAGCGAAAATGAAGGGTTCTGAGCGCAACCATGGTAGTCTTAAAAAACTTTGATTACATTACATTAATTTAATTGTATGAACAATTGAACACGAAAAGCAGGTTTGGAGCATTGGTCACAGAGCGGTCTGAATAAAATTGCCACCATGAGTTTCGTCTTTTTCGTGGAAATAGAATAGTAAGATACCCAAATAATCAGAAATTGTTTTTAATTAATTTTGTGTAAATAATTAACCATTATTATTATTATTATTATTATTATTATTATTATTATTATCATCATTAATCTAATCCACATAAATATGTTATGAGTCAGTTGAATATAAAATCTACTCCAGGTTCCAACCAGCTTCCTAAAGAGCAGATCTAAGGAGTGTCAGTTACTCTACAATACATTGCGCAAAATGTGGGCTCTTCCAAAAACGCAATTTCTTGCACTTCCCTGTCTTTTGAATGACCTGGGAGTTTAGACAAGTTCTTACATAAATTTTGCGGAACAAATACCAGAGCTCCGATAACTATCGGGACGACCTGTGCTTTTACGCCCCACATTCGGCTGATCTCGATTCCCAAAATCTTGTATTTAAGACGTTTCTCTGCCTCCTTGGTTACATTTTCCTGCAGCAACATTTCCAAAGAGAATGTTTTTTTTCTCCAAATCCCTGATAATAATATACGTTTCGTTTGCCGCAATCGTGCGATCAGTTTGAATTTGTAGGTCGTACAGTATGGTACATAATATAACAGATGTCACCGGTTTTGATGAGTGTTCGTACCACTTGGGGCAGTTTGGAACTTCGAGGGTGTTACAGATCTGCCGGTGGAGGTAACTACACACCCTGTTGTGTCTTTTCAAGTAGTAATCGGTCTTTGCTAGAATTGGACAAGCTGAGACGATATGATCAATGGTTTATACTTATTCCTGGCAAATGCGGCATTTATCATCCTGGAAAATTTTGAGAGTCGCTTTATCATAATGTCGTGTTCTCAACGCGTGATTTTGGGTGTTTCCGATTCTGGTTTCATTCTTCCCATCTATGCACATATATGATTGGTCTTTATTGATCTGCACCTTGTCCATTTTTTTAGGTACTGTCCACGGAGCAATTTGTCTCTTCACATTCTTTCTTTAACATTTCTTGGGTCTCTCGTTTATTATTAAGTAGCATCAGAAGTTCAGTGTCTGTGTTATCCTTCGTGTCTTGCAGTTTCTTCGCAATGCTTCTAATTTAATTACCTGCCTGCCTCATTAGTGGGTCATCTTGATGACATATTTTCCCATCCCGACAATTGCATTGTACCATTGTATCAATTTGCTTGAGTCCTCTTCCTCCTTCCTTACGTGACATCTATGTACATCAGCTCGAGGGTGAGCAACATGATACATTGAATGCAGTTTTCTACTTTTTCAATCCAGGATTTGCATTTCTTGCACAGTCCAGTGCACTAGGCTGAAACTGTTCAGGGCTTTAGGTACCTCCAAAACTACTAGATATATTATTTTTGGAGTTCAGAGGAGACTACAGGACAAGTCGCACTCTTCTGTAATACTCCCTGAGAATTCTTTCATTGTGTCGTTCAAAATGTACTCACATTCTTCAATGCCCAGATATTTGTAAGTTTTACCAGGCTCAACATCTTGAATCACAGTGTGCATATCAACTTCATTGTTCTCTGATGTTGTCATTTTGCCTCTCTTTAAGTTGATTTTTGCACATGTCAAGACCACACTTCATGCAGAAGTCATTCACGACATTCACAGCATTTGGGAGAGAATCACTTCATTCTTAGCAAACACTTTAAGATCATCCATGTAAAACAAATGTGATACTGGTCTTTCATCACCATGAAGATTGTAACAAAGACAGTGTGTGACAACTGTCTAGAGAGTGGGATCAAACTAATGCAAAACACCAGAGGGGATAGCAAATCTCCTTGCAAAAATAATCCTGTTAATCTGGATACTTATTGTTTCTACTACATCCTTTCCACTGTACATTAATAACCTGGTACTCCATGTCTTCATACCAGCCATGCAAAACTCAGTAAGTCTAGGATGAAATCAATAGATCTCCAGGGTCTTCAAAATTCAATGATGTGGTACACTGTCAAAGGCCTGATGGTCAATCCAAGCCATGCTTAAATTACGTTTTTGTTCTTTTAAATAGTTCAAAATGACTTTATTTAGTAGCATGATTTCCTTACAGCCATAGGAACCTTTACGACATCCTTTCTGTTTAACTGGCAATATATGGTTCTTCTCTACGTCTCAGTACATTTTGTTAGCTATGGTTAACTTTATACAATACTGCCAGACAAGTGATTGGCCTATAGTTCTTCACCAGAGAGCTGTCTCCTGCTTTGGGTAGCAAATACATGATGCTGTGCGAGTCATTTCAGGAGTTCCTTTGGGTCTTTTAAAATGTTATTAACAGCTTTTGCTAGATGAGAATGCAACGCTGTTAATTTCTTAATCCAATACTTCTGGATCTTATCAATCCCGGGGATTTCCAGTTTCCAATGTTCTGAATTTCTTAGAAGAGGTCCTCTTTCGAGAATTTGTGAACATTTTCCACTCTGTCCACCAGTTCATCGGCAGCATCAACTTCAGATTGAAGTCAAGATGCGTCTTTGTAGTAGGATCTGCTTTCTTTGCAGATTTCTGCCCAAAATGTTTTCACGTCATCTTTTGAAGGAGTGACAGCATTGCCATTTGCTTTGTTCGCAAGTTATAGCTTTATACTGTTGGTTGGGACATAAGTTACCCTGTGTTATCAATATTATCACTATGCAGCACACACAGCAACCCTACATTCAACCTACTCACAGTGCTTTGGAATTTCAGGAGAACAATGAATGATAATAACTAATGCTGTACTCAGAATTATATTGTTTATCCCAGATTCACAGAATGTTACCCAGAACATGATACCACAAATAGCTCCTATTGCCGAAGTGAAGTATTGGTGATTATTGGCAGTGTCTGCAAAATCATTACTGCCATATGCATGCTATATTTTTTTATTGAGTTGATTTAATGAAAATTGGTACAAACTTATCTGATTCTGTATATCTTGTTTCTTACATAATTTCTGTCAGTTTGTTTTAGAATTTGATTTTCTGATGTTGGGATATTCTAATACCCCCATTCCAGTAACCTCATCCCAACAAGGTTAGCGAGTATTAAGGTTCTATTACGAAATAATCGAATGAAAAATTTACAATTTAGAAAAAATTATTTATTTACGTGTATGATGAAAAGAGGAATAAAAGGCAAAATAATTGTAAAATAATAAATACAATAACAAATATTTAGTACATAGCTATTAAACATATACATGTATATCACATATAACTTCCTATTTTTCTTCCTCAAACATTATACTAGGCTCTGAGAATGGTGAACATCACCTATAATAAATGTCATCAGGAAGAGTTTCTTCATCTTCTGCATAATATGTAGGAAAAGGTGGAGGTTCCTTGAATTTTCTAGAAATAAAAATTAAATATTTAGGCCATACACCCCAAGTTTAATAACTTAAAATATTTAAAATTATATTTTCTAATACATTTTACCTCAAAGGCAATACTGTGTCATATATGTACACCATTGAATTAGTTTCACCAGGAATATTGTGGCCCTGAGACATAAAGAACCATTATATTTGTGTTAATTCTCCATAATCTATAACAGATCAATAATCAATATAAAAGATCTGAAAACAATTATTGGATTCACTGCATGAAAAACTTTTGTAAACAATTTTACCCTTAGTCCTC
This sequence comes from Acheta domesticus, assembly GCA_031308135.1. Taxonomy (NCBI): domain Eukaryota; kingdom Metazoa; phylum Arthropoda; class Insecta; order Orthoptera; family Gryllidae; genus Acheta; species Acheta domesticus. Next base: position 101,746,126 of record JAHLJT010009419.1, on the reverse strand, counting down.
TTAGAGTACGCCATCTGTTGCCCATGTGACCAGGCATTTTTTCTGACCTTTCCAAACACGAGCTTGGCTCCACCTGATCCAATATTTCCTGGCCTTCGATGAGTCTTGGTTACACCATGGGAAGCAGGCATTCCACTAAAGCCCCCACCGTTTCATAACTCCTTGGAATCCACGGTCTATGCTGAAATTCATACAAATAATATCAACCTGTGTAATCACATTCAAATCCATACATTTATTAATGTAACATTTTTCTACCTCAAACGCACATGCAGTTTTTATGATTCTGGTGTTAAATAAATAATAATGGTTCTGAAAGTATAACAAAATTATACTCACGTTTTACCCCTCACGTCCACAAAATCTCCAACTCTAAAATGTGAAGCTAGTAAGGGAGTACCCGGTTGAATTGCAGCATCTGGTGTTACAAGAAAACGAGCAAGAATTTTCTTTGGCATCACTCCAGACTTAGCAAAGAGACCGCAATACTCTTTTGTGAACTGCAAATTGTACAAAGATAAAATTACTTGTAGTTACTAAAATATTTTGTATTTTTTGCAGGATATGATCATTTCAATGTACTGCGACAACGACATTATTGGATTCAGAACAACAACACCTAGCAGCACTTAAAAAAATTGTGAGTAAGCATGCAATTGAATCAAATTTCTTATCTCCAACTTCAAAGAATTTGACTAGGACTATCCACAAATAAATGAAGTTTCAAAGAATGAAAAGTTATTTAATAAAAAACTCGTTGAAGGGATGAAAATATACTTGTATTGGCAATTTAGTGAAAAATATGTCATTGCAACTAATCAAAAATGTCATTAAAAGAATAGTTGAAAAACAATAGGTGAATCCCATTGAGGTTGACATGTATTTTATAAAACAATATAAGGTAAACAAACAAAAACATACAACGAACTATATAATAGTGAAAATGTTGAACCAAAACTTCTACAAGTGACTCTCTCGCCACGTGCTTAATGTAAATCATTTCTACAGTTGTCATTGTTACGAGCAGACTTAAGAAAAAAGTAATTTTTGAGATTTCATAATACTTGTGTTTCATATTTGGAAGGAATTTACCTCAAACTCAATCTAGAAAATTGTGTTGAAATACTGTAATACTGAAATGACAATACCAATATCTGAAAAGAGAAAAATCTCTTGCTGCTATCATTAGGAAAGTCCAACTTCTCCTCAAAATATAAATATTTTATTGAACATCAATGCAATACTCTCTCTGGAGGAAGTAAAACTGCAAGTTACTTGACTTCACATTTTCCTCTTTTCTTTTTTTAAGTATTTCAAAGTAAATATAAAAATATAATTGGTAACAATTTTGTAAAAATATTTAGAAATGAAATTACGTATTAATTCTTATTTGCTTTGAGTAGCCTATACAAACCAAGTAATGACAAATATCTCCTAAGATTTCTTTTCACTATTCATTAATGGGTTATTTACCACAAAACCACTCGAGCCTTCTTTGATATGCAAAAAGAAGCAAAAAATGGAATTGAATTTTCAAGCAGTACTGAAAGACATATTGCAAATAATATTTATTAGATTGTTTCTTTCTTCATTATGCAATCACAGTAAGGAAAAAAACCTTCTGTTTTCAATGTTATTGCTCAATGATATACTGACAGCAGAGTCAAATAGTGTTAGAACAAAATTTATTGATTTTGTTCTCAAATTGAACCAAGCAAATTATCACCTTCTGTGGATCAGTACTCTCAGCTCCAACTAATAAACATCCCAATTTATTCGGGTTCCACAGTGCCTTTTGCAGTTCACGTGCTTGCTGGAACTTGCCTGGGGGAGTGTATTGGACAACATGGTTGTCAACCACCTAAATACATTAAAAAATTCTTTAATGCAAGTATCTAAGTCATGATATATTTTATAATAGAAAATGTACTCTGAAGTACCTGTAACAATGATGTCAAGACTTTTTTCCCATCTTTGAACCATAAGGATAAACACCTATTTTCGAGCAATGACACCAGTCCGGCGACTCTTTTCAGTCCACTCACCCCTTACCAATGGTTCTATTTTAATGGGCTCTTATATGTAGCAATTCCTCCTATTATAGCAGGGGGACCAAATTTATCTTCTACTACTTCTTGAACAAAGCCTTATTTTCTGCAGTTAAACCTTCATTGTACAGCTAAAAATAGCATTGAATTAATCAACATCCGGCTTTCGACAAAAATGTGTTCAAACATTAATAAAAATTAAGCACTAGATACTCACAACTCTTTCTTTCTTCAAAAACCAATCGGGAAATCTCTGCTTTGGTTTACTATCTGGCCTAGTACCTGGTTTTGTCCCAGGTCTTGTACCTCGCGATTGAATCTTAATGGCCTGAAACTACAAGTAAAATTCTTAGAGCGCACAATCATTACCCAAAAAAATAATTCATTTTTATACAAATAGCTACGTTCAATGCGTACAATTTGGAGGTTATGCAGACACATTTTTTGCCTAGCTGATTATACGAAATTAATTAATACAATAAATTTGTAACAAGAATGACAATATTCAAATTTTCGATACTGACGATACCTTTGTGCTAATAATTGAACGTTCGTTGGCTTTCCATGGGACGAAAATAGCCCTCCACCAAATCGCGTGGCCATCTTTACCGCGTTTGTTGACATCGTACAGCTGTACTCGAGGAGTGTGGAATAAGCATACCGCAGGTTTTTTTACAATTATGCGTATTATAGAGTGCCTTTGTAAATTATGAATGTGTCAGTCGCTCCTCCGGGTTCTCGTGTATACGGTAAATAATAATCTTTAGTTGGCTTTTAGCTGTTAAGAATTCAGAACGCCTTAATATTGTGTGTGCTTGCTTCGGGCCCTGTTTTCTCGCGAAAACGCTGTTGGGGCGCGCGAGGACGTAAACAAAATAGCCCGCTTTTGCAAGTGTAATTGGAATTGTCTGCTGGATTAATTATGAGATTTAATTTTGATATTTATAATTGCAAGAAGGTACTTACGGCATTGCAACATCAATAAATAACGGTGTTATGCAATTCTGGTCGAATCGTGCCGTATATCGTTCGTCTTTTCGACAGTTTGACATCTGTCACTGACTTTGGCTGTCAAGTAGTTATTTGCTACTGATATATCGTAATTTTAATTATGGTATTTTTAAATTTGAATTTAATTTTTCTTTGTTTTATTTCATTTTATAGTTGAGATATCTTCATTATCAACCCAAATTCCATCTTCAAGCAATGTTGAAGATGTTCACATATGTGGATTGTGCAAACGCAGTTTCTCAGATCTTGATCTTTTTGTTGAACACAAGAGGGCTGGCTGTTCAACATCTCCTCAGAAGACAATATCTACTTCTGTTGTTACTCCATATAGCCAGACTTCTTTGGGGTATGTGACAACAAATACATCCAATTCAAATGAAGAGAGCAATCCTTCTCTGGGAACTCAGTATCTGCAAGTAATTCTTGATGAAGAACCTTTAAATTTGCCAGAAACTCACTCTCAAAATCAAGAACTATCAAGTAATATAAGTTGTTCTGAAAATACTAATCAGATTTTGCGAGCACGTCTGTTAGGGGTGTCAGAACAAGATACATCTGTAGCAAATCATGCAAACTTTCAGAATGCAGAGGGCTTGCATTCTTTGGTATTAGAAGATCGACCACAATCTAATACAAAGCAGAGAGGAATTTCAGATTGATGAAGAAGATGTTGCTACATTACTTGCTAATCAGCTGGCTAGTGAAGAGGTGAATTCTGTTACTGAAACATCCATAGCTTCTAAAACAGGTAAATATTAATTTTATTATTTTTATTTGTGGAGGTATGCACCATTTTAACAATGATTAAAGAACAAAACATGACAACATGAACAATAAACTTGGATTATTGAAGTGAAAGTATACATTAATCTTAAATGAATCTTTGAAAAATATGTAAAATCCCTGTTTTTACTATCATATAATTATCTTCCAACATTTTTATTTCAGGACTGAAATATGCTTCACATGAAGTTGTTCCTAAGTCACAATGTCATTTTGATCTCGAAGCAATTAACCTACCTGATGATTCTAATGAAGGCATGGTTTTGAAGGTGAATAATGGTAAAAGATGCCATACAAAGGAAAAAGGTGTCTCAAAAAGCAATAAATCCAATTCTGTAGCCCCGGGGAATTTGAGATGGACCAATGTGAATGAAGACAGCAATAAAAATAATGTGCCTGTATTAACCAGCTCATCAGAAAAGGGAACTCTTAACACTACTTCTAATGTACCCAGAGTTGGTATTAGCCAGGTTGTACCATCTGATAAAAATATTGATAGCTTCACAGGAAAAAGAAAGCATAAGTGCACCCAAGAATCATGTGATTTTACTACGTGGTACATGAAAGATCTTATTCGACATGAGCGCAAACATACTGGTGAGTTTTTCCATTTTTATTTACATATGTATTATATCATCTGTAGCACAAAACTAATGTATGAACTCGTTTACTATCTGGACATTTTCTGACTCATAAAATTTTAATTTCTGTAATTGAACAAACTTTTTGAAATAAGGAAACTGGAGGCTAGAAGATAAACTCTTTTAAAAACAGTTGCTGTTTTGTAAATTGGTTTCCAAGTTCATTTGATGATTATGGTTCAAAGTTTAAAAAGATGAAGATTCTGCTTTGATAACATATTAACATTTGAATATTTCATACATTTAAAATTTTTTTAAATTCTTGGAAGATATCAAGGGTTTCCTGGTTTTATTCTCCTGCCCATATAAATATAGTCGTTGGTGTTTATTTTTTCTCTTGTGTATGTACTCTATGTATATTTTGGAGATTCCAATGTTTAACATTTCTTTTTGGAATTCTTGTTTCCAGGGGAGCGACCGTTCAGTGCTATTCATGTCATCGTAACTTTAGTAGGTTAGACAAACTTCACATGCATCAACGTATTCCACACTGTGGTAAGAGATATCGATGTGAAGTATGTGATTATGCTACTCATGACAGTGGTAGTTTACGCAAACACATGCGAATTCACAATGATGAAAGACCTTACAAGTAAGAAATACTTTATTCATATTATAATAATTTTCAGGCATGAAACTGCCTGAATTTCTTGAGAGTAATGATAGTTTCAAATCTGTGCCATTATTTGTGTGTAAATACTTTCTGTTGCATCTTTTTACCTCATAATTTTATTCTTTTGTTCCAATTTCCATTGTTTGCAAATAGTGAAAGATGTTCATTTACATTCTTTGTTAAGAGAAGTAATATTATTAAATGACCGGAGTATCTCGCAATGTAATGAATGTAGGGTGAAAATATGGTAAAAATTTGTTATCTTATACGAGACTTTTCAATATATTTGGATTGATTCAGAATACTGCAACATACTATATTAATTTTCATGACCTAATGAATGGTGTCATTAGAGTGAAGACATTTTAGTAGCCAGCACACATTGTTACTTGAATACTTTCATACAATAACTTCATCTTCCAATTCATTCATCCTCCACTATATTTTACTGTTTTACATTGGGATGTATTATACCATTATTTTCTGCATTTCTATTGAAATTTTGAAATTGAAATGTTTGTTTATTTTTCAAATTAAGATTTTAATTGATAATTCTTATGATATTACTTTCACTGACAAATGTTGGTTTTTAGCTTCATGTACACAATATATGTATATTGGATTTGAAAATTAATTGAGGATATGAAAATTTTGTTGCATCACTTTCATTGCTTTGTTCTTTTTGTTGTTTTTATGCTGCCAGCTTGGCTTCACTTCTAATTATAATCTGAATAAACATTGTTACAAAAGAAATGTTTTATAAATATGTGCTCTGAACACAGGAGTTCCAAATATCCTCATTAATAATTATATCCTCATTAATGTGACTTTTGCAATTTCATTAGAAATCTCAAATTTCTCCAATTATTTGCAAGATGTTTTTGTATTAAATTAAAAAGTATATATATGTATTTATGTTTTTGATACCTAGGTGCCAAATGTGTTCGTATCGTTCAAGAGATTCTTCTCAGCTTACAGTTCATCTTCGAACTCATACAGGTAGGAGAAATGTGACAAGTATCTAATGACTAGACTTTGGACGCTAATTTTTCATTTTGGAAGTCTTGAAACCTTTTCTCTTTCATATCTTAAATTTTATTTTTGATAATTTCTACACTCTGTAGAACCTCAGAATATCAAAAGATTGCTGCTAAAATTGCAAAGAGCACTCTGGCAAGTCTGCAGGGAGAACAGGTTTTTGGAGAAAGCATGGTCTGCTTCTTTCACATTAAAATTCCGAGAAACAAATTACATTATGTTTTTCTTTTTTTGATGTCAAAATCTAAATGACAATCCAAAAATTGGAGGTTTTATTTTCAAATCTGTTGAATGTTAAAGATATTTCACAGATCTTTGCAATGCTTCTCTATTCAGTGCTATAATTTGCAGATTATTTGTCTGAGATAAAGGTATTTTATTGTCATCTCTAAAGGACTTGCAGTTCAGGATGAAAATTCAAAATCAATTTTTTTAAATACAATTAGTATAAAAATAGTTCCAAATTGTAAAACCTGTATTAGTCCATTTGATATTCTTGTGTGAATCTGCACGTTACACAAAATGAAGATCATCGTAATATTGAAAAAGTTGTCATTTAATACCAAGGAGCTTTTGATAAAGCATAGCTGTCTCTGCTTACAATAAACCTCCAGGGACTTGGATATTTGGTGAACGTACTATTTACGGTATTGAACACACCTGAAATGGAAGTGTTACAGGTTTTTTAAAAAAAAACATTTACAAATTTATTGGTCTTCAAGTTCTTATGGATGAGTAGGTAGGTTTTTGGGAGTTACTATTCATTAACATAATTGCAAAATATAATATTTTATCCACTTTCTAAAAATTATTTTTATTTTCTTTCCAGATATTGCTATTTCTTTTCTGCATTTTCATCTTAAATTTTTATTAAAAAAAGTATTTGCTACCCACCAAAACTACCATTTTCCACTTGCTCTTTCTTACTTTCCCATTTTCAGTTTGTTTGTTATATTTTATTGGTTTATATGCTTGTGCTCATTGAAATGGTCAGACTATTGATTGATTTTGTATTTGTTCATTAGGAGATAATCCATTTGTGTGTACATTTGAAAATTGTACCTCTGCGTTTAAAACAAGCTCAGATTTAAAAAGGCATTCTCGCACCCACACTGGAGAAAAACCATTTTCATGCTCTTATTGTCAGTACAAATGTGCTATTAAATGTAAGTATTTTCAAATTTCACCTAGATCTGTTGTTGAAAATTGTCCATTTTAATAAACTTTTAATTTCTTTTTCTAAATTAACAGCCAATTTACGAGTTCATGTGCGTCTTACACATTCAGACACAAAGAGTATCTCTTGCAATAAATGCATTTTTGTTGCTTCTACAAAGCGAGAATTCAAGGAACATGAGAAATCTCATGCTGGTAAGAAAATTTTAGTGTATTTTAAGCAAATTCCAATTTTCAGAACAAATTGGTTTTACAATGTTTACTGATAAAGGTCTGTCTTTATGTTACCCTTCATTAATACGCCTTGTTCATCTTTTCTTCAGGGGAAGTTTTGAAATGTGCTGTATGTTCCTATACATGTGTTAATGCTGCAGGAATGAAAAATCATTGTAAAATTCATTCGCAAGAAAAGCATTGTTGCAAACTCTGCTCATTTACATGCCAAATACCAGGTATTTCTGTTTTATTTTTTGAGGAAAGAATATTATAATTTCTCTGTAGAATGGACTTATGATTTTCTCATGATGTTGTGTAGAGGAAATTACATAATTCTTCTGCAAAAACGGTAATTTTTTTGGCAGTAAACCTAGTGTTGTTGTAGATCTTTGATACAAAAAAAAAGTCAATTACTTCTAAAAAATGTAGTCAGAATCCATGTTTGTGGATCCCCGGTAGAAAACAATTGGTTTATGGCAAAACATCTGCCTGTCGGCCTCTCCATCTTTGAGGAACCATGAGCATTATTTTCACTGAAATTGATATTCCCCATTTTATCTGACTGATATTTGCAGTCCTTTCAATTTGAAAAGGATATTTTGATTTTTGGGGGTACTTTACATAAAACCCCCATGGCTTTTTCAAAATTTTTTCAAAAATTTCTCCAAATTTTTCTTCCACTTTTAACTCAGATAGAGGAAAGTGCACTTACAAAAGTGGAACAGGTATGCTTTTCATAAAGTTTGAAAATAGTTAAAGTATAATTTTTTTTCCGTGTCATCCTACAACTACGATATTGAAGAACTTTTTTCTAAATGAAATTTATTCTTCAAAATTAGATCTTTAAATAAGGTCTTATACTAGTTTTTTAAAATATGTGTAGATTTCACAAATTTTAAGAATATGATTTTCTCAAATAAGGTTCCAAATATTTTCTGTACACTTTTTGAATGGATAGAGCTAAATGCACCAAACAGTACAACAAAATATTATTTTGATGTAACCTTTTAACTTTTCATAAATTACACAAATGAATGTTTAAGAAGTCATATGGTTAAGAAACGTATAAAGATAACACAAGAAGGTATTGCCATTGTAGCACCAGAAGTTCTGTTACAATATTAATGGAAAATGAAAAAAATTGTATCATGTATTTTAAGCAATCCAACCCTGAAATAACTTTATGACAAATATTCATCAAAGAGAAAATCTGATTGGAAATATATTATTGTTGCAAAACTGCATTTTTGAACAGAATTGAGTTTTGTGCACGTTAAGCAGAAAGAAACAATTTGAAATTGGTACCTTAATTGAAAGAAATATAATGTTGTATCAACACACATGTTACAAAGAAATGAATTATTTGAGTGTGTTTTATCTTTCTCGTGTAAAATGACATCCTCCTCATGTGACCAGTTTTTACAGACATAATGACATTATTTTAGACTGCATTCTTCAATTGTACACTCAAGATTCTGGTGATCTAACAAAAATAGAAAGCTTTTTGTTGTTATATGTCTTTCAAAAGTTGTCTGATTGCAGTTGGTCATTGTGATATGTTTTTAACATATCGTATCATGAGTAAAGTTTGGATGAGATTTGATGGGACTGATAATTGCAAATATCAATGAAATGAATGTTTGTGTAAAGTTTGATTTTCATTGAAACTTTTAAATTATGAAATTGGTACTTTCCAAGAATCTCAATTATCATCTCTCACTTTCTCATATACAGAACAGAGAAAGTATTGTAATACAGTCAAAAATTGATGTTGGTATTTTGATAGAAATACTCAGTTTGGGTAATACATGCACATCGTATTGAATTTATGCACATCCTGACTCTGAAAAAGTGTATTTTTGAAAATCATCTTACCATCAGACTTCTCTAAAAATGGTGCCAAATGTATGGCTTTAATATAATACAGCATGAAATCAGTCTGATCATCATTAAAACTTTTCATTTTTCAAGTACACAACTTTATGGACCCTTCTCAAAGGTTTCAGACTTTTTTCTTAACAAAATTTGTTTTTTCAAAATTAGATATTTAAATGAAGTCAGGTTCAAGTTTATGAAAAGATGAGGAGTTTTTGCAATATTTACATTGAAACAATGACATTACAATAAAAAAAAGTAAAAGAGGTTTTCTCAAAAGTGGTTGCAATTTTTTAATATTTCTTTGCTGGAATAGAACAAAATGTGTTGTGTATGAAATGAGGAAAACATTTGAAGAGGGGTCTTACTACTCAGCCTTAAGTGTTCAGAAAGTGAGACACACATTTGTGTCTTGCAATATTTCCCTGAGAAAGAACAATATGTTCAGTTATCACTGTTGGCCTTGGTCACTGTTTTATTGGTTGCCTTACAGATGGATTTGCAATGATTGTCTTACATATGGATTTGTGTTGATGTCTTACAGGTATCTGAAAATGCTTTTTCCTCTTTAGACGCATGATTGAATTCAGTTTAATGGAAAAATTTATCTCTTACATCTAAATTAATGTCCAATCAGTCTGCCGTCAGCTCCCATAAATGTCATATATGTATCCATGGCCATGTGCACATCGTAGCCCAATTCTTTTTTTAAACAAGGTAGCCACTTTTGGGGAAATGAGAAATGCCAGGAAATTTTATTGACCTGGAAAAGTCAGAGAATTTTTAGAAGAATATAAAAATGTCTGGGAATTTTTGAGATTATTATAAATCAATATATCTCTTAAATATGGTTAATAAAATATATATTATAGACAGTCATATTTATTAAACAACAAAATGTATTATTCTTCACATTACATCACAATACAATGTTATTGATGGCGATGTTTCGGAGGTTTTTTTCCCCCCATCATTGTTCCTCCAATACCTCCGAAACGTCGCCATCATTATCATTGTGCTGTGAGGAAATGTGAAGAATAATATGTTTTGTTGTTTATATATATGGAACTTTATTAAAATATATTGTGTAATCAACAAAAGACAGTCCTTAGGTCTACCAGTTACAATGGTTAATAAAATGTGATTTTCTGGCATTATTTTTAGTAGCTTAGCAAATATTGTTGATTTTTTCTGATGGCAAAATCAGAAAGTTGAGATTCTCAAGCTTTCCTTTTATCTATTTTCAAATGGTATGAAATGAGTTTTTTCAGAGGAAAAAGAATTCTGGGAAAATTTGTTCTTGGAAAAGAGAGAGGCTACCTGTTAAATAACGTAATCTTTGACTTGATTTTTTGATTTTTCAGGGTTAAAGCAAAAAATGGATGAAAATTACAAGGCTTTGATTTTTATAAAATATACCAATTCCCTTAAGCCTAGTTTAACAATCAAGTAAATGTTCCTTCTTTGCCTCATTTCTTGAAATTCTAATGACAATGAATTAAAATCTTGTTCCAGGCCCTCTGAAAACTCATATGAAAAAGAAACATCCAGAGACATTCCGGAAGAAACATGTAAAGCAGTGAGTAAAGAGAGCACAGAAATGTCTAAAAATGCAGCTGGTAGTCGCTCTGGGAGCACCAGAGGTTCTGGCCATTTGAAACCATTTTGTGTGAAGCAACACAAGTGCACGTTGTGCGATGCTGCTTTTGTGAGAGAAGACTCCTGGAGGAGCCACATGCGCCAGCACAAAAATTCTCCAGCAGTTAATTCGTCAGCACCCTCTGCAGTTGTAGCAGTGGTCTCTGCATCAAACGAAATTATTAGTAATGAAGACACAATTGTACCTGACATCATAGTGGCATCAGAAGTGCCTGCAGAAGCACAGAGTGAAAAAGTCAGTGCCCAGAAAGACATTATTCCAACAGACTACTTAATATTGAGCAGAAATACTAGTATGTCCAAAGAAACTGATAAATCAATTCCATCTGAAAACTCCAATGATAATCCTGACATAACGGCTGACTCTGGAGTAGAAACATCTTTTGTGGAGTTTTCTGTTGGAGATAAGAACATTAAAGAGAAGGTTCCGGTGATTCAGCAGTTGACTCAAGGAGAAATTATTGATGGAGATAATGTACAGAGTCAACCTATTCTTCTGTATGTACAAAATGCCCCTGTATTGCATAGTGGTTTGGACAACAATTTGCGCAATGCTGATATTGTGGCTTCCATAAACCAATCAGCTCCTATTCTGGTTACTGGTGGTTACAGTCAATTTGTTCAGTTAGACCAAGGAGGGTCCCTTGTAGAACAGTTTTCTCCCCTCCCGCAAGGCATGCAGTATATATTATCAACGCCTTTTGAGAGTGTAGTAGGAAACACTGCGTATCTTCAACCTTTAGAATCAACTGATAGTTCTGGAAATTCTGTGTCTGTGGTCTCTTTACAGGTAGATAAAGGGTCTGTTTTAACTACACAGGAGAGTGGTACTTGAGAAAATGTTATGCTTGAAAGAAACTTGTAAATAAAATAAGTATGTAAATTTTGTCTTTCAGATGTACTTTCTTGTACAGAAGCATTATATTGCTTTGAAAGGAATTAAAACAGCATTTGTATGTATTGTATAAAATGTTTTCTTGAGTTTTAATCTAATTTTCATTTACCATGGATGATTTGCTTAATTGATTTAAATGTATTATTTAAATTCACTATCTTGAAAGTGATACTTAACATATGTATTAAGGATAATGAAAATTTCACCAAAAAAAAAACAAAATATAAAAATGTTGCCAATATTTTCTGAAACAACAACAAATTAAGACTGGATTGAGTAAATGAACATTTCTATTATGTTTGATTAGGAGAAACAAAGAGCCTATGATTTTCAGCTTGTTTATGTTATTTATTGAAAGTACTGGCTTCTTTTTCTTAAAATTGTTGTTTTCAGTGATTCCCAACCAGCATTCCTTGGTACACTGTTGTACTGCAAATACTTGCCAGGGTTATTGTGAGATGTAGAAAACAAGAGTAAAAATTACATGAGTAGAATCAAATTTTCAGATGCATGTAAGCATTATAGCAGTAAATGTAACCTGTAAATCTTGTACAGTAAATCCTTGTATCTTGAATCTAAAGGGTAAAGGAAGAAGATTAAATTGCTGAATGTTTCTGTGTATTGAGGTTCAAGATCCAGAGACATATTTTCACTGAAGAAACAACATGGCTATACTAACAAATGTGAATGTCACAGGAGAAACAAAAAAACAACAATAAAACATTGTACATCATCATTTCATGAACTGTACAGTGCTTCTTTGGCAACACGATATCAATTAAGCAAAATTTCTAATTGGGACAGTATTGTTTGAGTTGCGAAGCATGGGCTGGATACATCCCCCCTCACCCCAGTGTTTTCAAATACGACCAGTAATTTTATTCTTTAATTTTTTTTACTGTTTGTATAAATAATAAATCATATTAACTAACTAGACTAAATCAACCCATCTGCATTCTTTGGGGCAGGCGTATGAAGATACTGACATTATAAAGGAGCTTTAGTTTTCATCAAAGACTGAATAGTACTTAAGAATAGGATCACACAGAAGCAATTGATAGTGTATTCATCTACCACAGACGTCAAGATTTACTGAAGCTCTTAGCCTACACAAATTTGCAGCCAGTAATCATCACAGGATAATCTTAGGTTCAATCTGCATTACAGAATTGGTAGTATGCGATGTTAGATAAGAAAATTCAATATTGCTTATTTCACGATATATTATTTTACTTTTTTGTGATGAATAGTTTTCTAAGTTTATTGTCAAAATATTTTATAGATCATGAATAGCTGTGACATAACTTGATCTTCCATGTGCACCTCATTAACTTCAATTAATCAATAAAAAACTTGTGGCTTAAGCTAAAATTCCATGGTTGTACTAGCATTTAAAGTGCTTTCTTCAATGCCCTCCTCTGAATTTTACATGCCAAACACTCCTGTTACTAGGTTCTATTAAATAATGTGCACATAGGTAGCATAGTGCACCAGTAAAGTCTCTTCACGTTGGCAAGTTGCTGGTGAGAATGCTTATAACATAAATTATTTTGGTAGCACGAGCTGCAGTTAGTAACAAAAGAAAAAATAAATTATGTACTTACCACAATCATAATAGAAGCTGGAAGTTTGTCCCCTTCACTTGTTTCCCAGTAATTGGTTGCTACCTATCTAAATGCAATTTGTAATAAGGGACCTGATTTGGCTCAGTGCAAAGATGGTTTCCTGTAGATTTCCATGAGATGTGGAAGTCAAGGATACTCTATTATCTGTGTTGGGAAACACTATCTTTATCTGTACTTGAGACTAGTATCTGTCTCTCTACTATGATCTTATAGCTTCATATTAATATTTTCTGGCTATAAAATATCTTAGTTGTGAAAATTGTAAAGAAATGAAAGAATGAACAACATTGTGTAAGCTTTTTTATTTTGCCTTCCTTTTTGTCAAAAATGACAGTTTAAACAATTCAAATGTGAATATTGGTTACTGAGCTGAAAGTGAATGAGTCTAACAAAATTAAAGTATGGAATTGTTATTGCCTTTTCAGTTAATCTAAAAACAAGAGATTGTGAGAAAGTTTAAAGTACAATCAACAAATGCTATCAATAAAATTAGTTGATGCATATCTGGAAAGATGATGTATTAATCTTCATTCCATTCTGTAATCTGAAATTAATTGGTGAATTTTTATTCATTCACTGTAAAAATGGAAGAGGAAAAATAAGTTTTGTAATGTATTGTTAGTAATGCAATCGATTTCTTAATAATACTTTTACTCAGGAGTACACCATTTCTTGGTGATTCAGAAAATGCTTTCATTGTTCATCTTTTCCTTTGTACAGTTTTAAACAAACATTTTAACATAACTGTTGTAATTACTTGCAGATACTGTTACTAGTTGGTTGCTTAGTTTTTTTAAGAATTAACTTGCCATCTAACTCATTGTTTTTTGCAGAATGTTCTTTCTATGCCGTGTAATTATTGTTTCATAAATTTACGAAGTAATGGGCAATTCTTGATGTAGTAGTCAGCCACACCAAGCTCTGGATTCCAGGGTTCAAATCCAGGAACCACTCAATGTGGAATGTGTATGTGGACAAAACAGATTTGCGGCACATTTTCATGGAATTATCCCATTGTCCTTGCCTTGCATTCCACCACAATTACGCATACATTACTCTGTGCAGTGATTTGTCACTCCCTCTTGACTTTCGCATTTACCTCATTATTAAAAAGCAGTATCTTGTAGCAAAAATTAGTAACTATGTGTGGGATTCCCCTCTGCTTTGGTCTTGTCACAAATCATATTAAATTCGTGAAACACTTTCCAAGATTTCGGTTGTCTCCAAGCAAACTTGTGCAGTTTTGTTCCTCTGGATTAGTAATGCAACTTTCGTTTTTTCTAATTTTTTACTTCTTTTCCCAATTAACTTTCATAACTTGGAGTAATCTGAAATGTAAATGCATAATACTTCATATTGATTTCATTAGTGCAACTGCAATTATATTTTTGTATAGACAACTGTAATAGCAATTTAGAGAACATGTACTTGTGAACTGTTTTAAGCAAACATAAAACTATTTATAGTGATATATCAGTAAATTATATTTTGGGTGAATTTGATCATACTAAAAGGATTAAAACACATATATGTAATTAGAAATTTTGTTTTTATTACTTTCTTTTAGATACAAGCTTATTGAGAAAATGTGTTCAGGAAGTTTTGGACAGATCTTTTTGGTGAGGGTTGTACCCTAAGATCCTTCTGATATTTGTTTGTGGCATAGAAATAAATTATAAAAAGATCAAATCATTTCATGTGTACTCTAAAGTAATAACAGATAAAAGGGTTACTCAGCATACTCAGTAGTTCACTGGTCTTCCTCATTTACTTCAAACTGAGGTCTTATTGAATGTTCCAAGGCTGATTAATGTCTTCCTTTAGACCTATTTGTTTACTTTTAGCATTGAATTGGTGTTGAAGCATTCTCAGAGCATGTGTTGTAGATCCACTGGGAAAAACAACTGTATTATTTGACAATTTACAAACTAATTAAATAATTATTCAAAATATCTTAGAACCATATCAGTACTTAACTTATTAATTGAGAATCACTTTCAAAAATTAAAATAATTTAATTGTCTCTGAGTAAAGAAAAATTTGTAAATAATGACATGATGATATTCCTAAGACCAATTTTGAAATTAAATATTTATCAAAGTTGATCACAACAAAGTTATATTTTTGTTGTTTCACAGAATTTTGTGAGGACTCTTAATTTGTTGACCTTAGAACTGTACCTAGTAAGTCTGAGTTAAAATTTTTTGGGGTCTTAAAAATTCTGAAATGCCTTTTTTTTTAAAATTACAATTAAGGATGTGGATTTTGGCCATTTAATAAACTATTACTTTTGATCCATGTATCCTAAGCTACATGTAATTAAATTTATTTTTGTGATTATTAGTCTCTCTGAGAGATCATTTTTACAATTTTGATTTTCTTGATATTTTTAGAGGCCAGTAGCTATAATGGATAATAGTAATTTATGGTGCAAAAGTGTAATAGAATATTATGCTACTTGTTTATGTTATACTCTATTGCATAAGTATATGTTTCGAAAATGGGCTGTTTACACCCTGAGACAATATTAGGAACAAGGACTAATTATCAATAGTGATTAGAATGTTTTTCTCACAAGGGTCATATGTTATTTTATCCTTTACCTCTATGCAAATAAAAGTCAGAAAGTTTAAGTAAAATTTCCAAATAGTATTCAATGTACACCCAAATAAAATATATCTTTTTTCTTAAGGAGATTATTATCCAGAAGATAGAAATGCATTGACCTATTACATCATGTAAATTATACTATTATTTCGTTTACAAAATATAAAAGATACAAAATTCTTAGTTGTGGATCAATATTCATTAATTAAGAATGATAAAACATCTTAGTACAATGTAATAAATTGGAGAATTATCAAACGAACTTTTGGCCAAGTTTGATAATGAATGTAGTATTGTAAGAAGATGTGATATGAAGAAATGGTTACATTGGTGAATAAATTATTACATGTTATTCACTTTGTAAAAATCCTAATGCACTATAATTTTCACTTAAGTTTGACTGCATCCAGGGAAAAGTTGTAGAGTGATCTTGGTGGTAGTTAGTAGAAACCCATGGATTATTACGTTTGTTTCTGTTATTGAAAAAAACAAGTTTATTTTTACTCAAACAGAATACATTGTTTAAATGAGATTGTTGCCAAGAATTCATAAACAAATTATCGCAATGAAAGTACTTCAATTGTGTCAACAATCGAATTTAATTTGTTTAGTCATAAATTAATTAATTCAATCATTAATTTTATCATAAAAATGTTAATGTTGTTAAGGACAATGAAATGAATGAATTTTTTTTTGTAGTGATTGTGGATAGATATTTTTTACGATTTTTAACTTTTTGGTTTGATTTTGACTTGGGTTACTTTGAAAAGTAATGAATGTGTTTCCTCTACAAACATATGGTAAAAAAATTGAAATATTGCAGTATGTTGACTTGGCTAGTGAGGGGCAAGTATTCCTTATTTTTCTTAACAGTGGTGTACTGGTGACTTACTGAAGCATTTTTTGTCATCATGTATTTAAGTAAGTTCATGACATTCCCAGTATATTTGGTTTTGGGTACTCATGTGCTTTGAGGGTGAATATTTTGTGCACAACAGTAAAGGAGATTGTGTTTGCAGTGTCAGTGTAACATTTTTTGGATTTATTAAATGCATTTAGCATAAGTGAGCCATTGAAGTGATAATTAGTTTTGTGTTTTTGTATGATCTATTTATGTATTTTAATCTTTGTATGAAGCTTTAATTATAAATTGTAAATATTACTTGAACTTCTCTGAAATAAATTATATTTTTATATTTCATATTGTGTTGATTATTTTCTTAGGAAAACTTTTGTGCTAATAAGTGACTTTTCATATAATATTTATTTCTTAAAAGAAACAGAAATATCTTCTCAAACATTTCTAATTGGTTTTAAAACTAATAATCGCTGAAGGGAAAACTATTGCAGTGAGTTTTGCAAATGCAAATGGACAGTTAGTTCAGGTCAAAAACAACATTTTGAGGCCCTTTAATTCAGTCAAATTTGAAACGGAACATCATTTCTCCTTTGCTACATTCAAGGAAAAATTTTACAGAAATAGTTTGGAACTGTTTCTTAAGAAAATAATTGTTTAAAAATTGCTTATATTTCACAAACTTTCAGGAAAACCCCTAACATTTTCGAAAAATTGTACATGCCCTTGTTTCAAGGTGTCTTCAACCAACACATTTCTTAAAAGAAAAAAATCTTTATCAGTACCTACTGTAGTTGTAGGTAGATGCCGAAAAAATTGAACAAAAATTTCAACAAAAATGAGGCCACAAAGGGGGCAAAGTTTAATAAAAAAGTTTGTAGCCATTTTTGAGAAAATTTGAAAGTGTCAAAGCTTCATGTAAAGTACCACCAAAAATCAAAAATAGGTTTCAAACTCGCAGGGTCTCGAGTTTGCGTAGATTGATTGAGGAATATCAATTTTCGAGAAAATCATGTGGATTAGGCAGTAGTATCATTGATGAATAGATGGTAGTGGTCTGTGGTAGCATTGTCCACAGATGGACAGACAGACGTTGCTGTCAATTGATTTTTCGGTATCAGGGACACAAAACATGGATTAGCACTATACAATGTTAGAGGAAGTAATTTACTACATGTAGGAACAAGATTTATTCACTTTTTCTTTATCAGGGCCTGATGAGAGTTTTTCTGTCAAAAATTTCCAGTTTCTGCTCCATATGTTAATATTTTTGAAACATTGTACATCAACTTATTTAAAAAACTGTCTTTCAAGTACAGATTTCATGAAGGAAAAAAATCTCTTATCTTCAATTTTTACTTTCTTGCGTATTACATCCATCAGTACAAAACAGCAAATTTTCAGCATAAAAACTGTGTGGTGTCTCCAATACCGAAAATGTGGATAATTCTCGTTCCCATATGTAATATAACACTTCCTCTGACATGTTATGCAGTCAGAATTCCGTTTGTAGGTCCTTCATACTGTGACCATTGATTCTAAAGAGTGGCAGTCTCAAGTGGTAATGTGAAGTCTAAAGGACTATCAGAAGCAGTCATGGTACCTACCTCTTGGAGATGATGAAGACCACCTTCGCACACTCCGTATATCCCATAGACTTATCTCGGTCCTGTTCCTTACATCCTCATGGAATTCCTTGAACTCATCTCGGTGCTTGTACCGTTGATCTGGAATGACCCCATGCCTCAAACAACTGAAAACATTCACGCCTCCCGTGGATTTCTACGTATACACGGAGTGATGTACGTAGTATAGGGAAAGTTATGTAATGCTGCGCGAAAAATTGGCCAATTTTCGGCGGAAAAAAATTCATTGCCGGGCCGTGATAACGAAAAAGTGGATAAAACCAGTTGCTAAATTAAGAAGAAAAAAATCCCCGAGCACGTGATGCAGCCAGAAACCGTTGTGGGTCCTTGATACCGAAAAAACCAATTGAAAGGAAAACGTCCGTTCGTCCGGCCGTCTGTGAACACTGCTAGCGCCTAAACCATACGTACGATTTCTTCCAAAATGGATATTCGCCGGTCGATCTGGTATTAGTCAAAGCTTTGAGATTTTGAAAAAGGTTCTGTAAAATTTGGGAGTACTTTACATGAAGCCCCCTGGGGATTTACAAAATTTTCTCAAAAACCGCTCCAAATTTTTTCTTTAAATTTCGTGTAAGAATATAGTAAAATACGGTACGGAATAAATTAAGGTAGCATAGATCCGATTTTCGCGGATAACTGAATTTTCGAAGATTGCAAAAGTTTAAAATTTTTTCGGCGTCATTCTGGAACTACAAAATTGAAGAAAGAGATTTTTCTTTCAAATAATATTTGTTGTCCAAAGTGAGTCCTTTCATTAAGGTCATGTGCATTTTTTGAAAATTTTAGTAGTTTTCGCGCAATATTGCGTGCAATGTGTGCAATTTTAAAAAATTACAAAAACAAGATTTTCTCAAAAACGGCTCCAATTTCTTTGTTTAAACTTTTGATAGGGATAGTGTCTAATGTATTTTATGAGATGACGATTCGCCATATTGCTATATTATTTTGTTTTTTCAAAAATCGCAAAAAATGTAATATTTTTTACTAGTCTCTCACGTCGTTAATATGTACATTAGCGGCGATTTTTTCACATTATTATATTTACGTGTACGTATGCTTTAAATAATTTCAAGTAAAGTTTCTCGAAAACACAACCGTTTTCTGTGAAAAGAAGCTCATAATTCCACATTTTCAGAAACGCTCAAACACCATTTTCTCATATATGACTGCAAATTTTTTCTTCAAACTTTTGTAATAAATAGTGCTAATTACACTCTTTAATATGACGTAAAGTTTATTTTGAGTTATTTTCTTGTTTTTTCAAAAATTATATAAATGTAATATTTTTGAAAGATCTCTCACATCTTTAATATGCACATTACCAGAAATTTGTAAGGATTATTATATTTGTTAGGGAAGTTCTTCAAATAACTTCAAATAAAGA
This sequence comes from Acheta domesticus, assembly GCA_031308135.1. Taxonomy (NCBI): domain Eukaryota; kingdom Metazoa; phylum Arthropoda; class Insecta; order Orthoptera; family Gryllidae; genus Acheta; species Acheta domesticus. The sequence goes on along the minus strand of JAHLJT010009419.1, from coordinate 101,726,050 downwards.
ATTTTGAAAACTCAAAAATTTTCTGTGAAAATGAGCTTCAAATTTCGCATTTTTAGTAGGGCTAAAACGCAATTTTCTTTAAAACGGCTTATAATTTTTAAAAGAAATTTCCCATTTAGGACTAGATATTTGTGTTCTTTAATATTCTAAAATTAATATTTCCATTCTACGAACAGGAAACCGAAAAATCAAGAAAATGACCAAAAAATGTACTTTTGGCGGTGATAGATGGCAGCTGGCAAGAGTATGTGGCAATTCCAAAATAGCTAGCGAAGACCCAAAGAAATAGAAAACTAATACGGGAAAGTCTGTGCCATTCTATAGCACCACTAGTTACTTTCCCGTATACATACGTATATACGGCGTAATATACGTAGTATAGGGAAAAGTTATGTAACGCTGCGGAAAATCGATTTCGAGATTTCAATGGAAATAAGTGTTTTGATACCGAAAGAGTGTGTCTTTTCAAAACGTCCGTCCGTCCGTCTGTCTGACCGTCTGTGAACAACACTAGCGCATAAACCATACGTGCGATTTCTTCCAAAATGGATATTCCCTGGTCGATCTGCGTCCATTCACGGCGCCTCGATTTTGAAAAACTTCCTTCAAAATTTGAGGGTACTTTACATGAAGTCCCTCGGACATTTTCAAAATTTTCACAAAAACCGCTACAAATTTTTTCTTTAAATTTCTTGTAAGAATAGAGTAAAGCACACTTATTAAGGTGGCATAGGTCCCATTTTCACGGTCAACTCTGAATTTTCGAAAATTGTCAAAGTTTGAAACTTTTTCGGCGTCTTCCTAGAACTACAAAATTAAAGATAAAGATTTTTCATTCAGATAAAATTTGTTGTCCAAAGTGAGTTCTTCATTAAAGTCATGTACATTTTTTTTGAAAATTTTACTAGTTTTTGCGCAATGTTGCACGCTATAATTGAAATTTTAAAAAATTACAAAAAACAGAGTTTCTCAAAAACGGCTCCAATTTTTTCTTTAAACTTTTGGTAAAGACAGTGTTAAATTTGCTCTATGAGATTACATTAACATTAACATTAACTCTACATTAACGCCATATTCCTCTATTCTTTTGTTTTTTTCAAAAATTGCAAAAATGTAGTTTTTTTTACTTGTCTCTCACGTTGTTAATATTTACATTAGAGGCGATTTGTTCACATTATTATATCAATGAGTACATGCGCTTTAAATAATGTCAAATAAAGTTTCACGAAAATTGAATAGTTTTCTGTGAAAGCTAGCTCAAAATTGCGCATTTTGAGAAACGCTCAAACGCCATTTTCTCAAAAACGGTTTCAATTTTTTTGTTCAAACTTTTCGAACAGATAGTCCTAATTGGCCTCTTTAATATGGCGTAAAGTTAATTTGGGAGTTTTTTTTTTGTTTTTTCAAAAATTACAAAAATGTATTTTTTTTTAAAGTTCTCTCATTCGGTTAAAATACACATTTCCTGCAATTTGTAAACACTATTGAATTTGTGAGTGTAAGTGCTTTAAATGACTTCAAATGAAGTTTTTCGAAAACTCAAAACTGTTCTGTAAAAGGGAGTTCAAATTTCGCATTTACAGTAGTGCTTAAACGCCTTATTTCTTGGAATTTTGCTCCAAATTTTTTCAACGAAAAAAGTCATTTAGGGCAAGGTTTAATTGTTTTTTATATTCTTAAAATAATAGTTTTGTTCTACTATTAGAAAACCGAAAACTTAAGAAAAAGTCGAAAAAATGTAGTTTGGGCGGCGATAGATGGTAGCTTTCAAGAGTATTGGCAAGTCCGAAAAGCTAGCCAAGACCAAATGAAACAGAAAACTAATAAGGGAAAGTCTGTGCCATTCTGTTGCACCACTAGTTGTTTTTTCAGTATATCAGTACGAATTGTTCGTATGAATAAGTATGTGCTTTTATATCACACTTAAGTTATTAAGCTTGTGTTTTTACCACAAAAAATTATCAAATATTCACTAAAACCCTCTCCAATAATGAATTTCCAAAAATTTCATTTGACTCCTATTATCCTCACTTGCGGGTGAAGGGAGTCACTAAAGAAATATGTAGGAATATGAAGGCATTAGTACTTCAAACAATATTTATTTTGTTTACAATAACTGTAGAAGTCTGAAGAGATGTGCCTCCCAAGGTTGCCCAAGATCGGCAGCACTGGGTCCAGCACAGTTGGTCAAGTAAGACTTTTAAAGAGTTTGAGCCATTACATGAATTCTTCATCCATCCAACTATTCCTGTTACATGTAAATAGCTGCAGGGGCCATTTTAACTCATTCAGATCAATAAATTATTTTATTTGGGGCAATGGCAGACACATTGCAATAATGAGAATTACTGACCACCATTACCCCACAAACACATTTTTATCATAACTACTCATAGACTTTTACAGAATGTTTAAAATTACTCACAGTTGGTATTAAATGATTTTCTGAAGTACTTCTCTATCAACAAATTTTAATTCTTTCTAACATCAACCAATCACTTTCCTGATACAAATGTGATAATTGTCAATGTAAGCTTTCTTTGGCAGTGGCAATCAACTTCAATCTTTCCTATTATAGATGGGCTCTATGTTTTCTGAACATCTATGTCAACAGTGTTCTCTAATTAAGATATAACTACTGCTTACATTTTATTAGGATTTTTTTTATTACAGTGATCATGAACTTATTATACCAATTTTCAATTTCAAAAGTTGCAAATAATTCCAGTTTATTTACTTGGACAAATTAATTCTTGAAAGAGAATAATTTTCTGTTGATCTTAGTTCTCTATTGGTTAGTGGTTGGGGGAAGGAAATAGGAAGAAATTCCAAGCCCTAATTTTCAATGCAGTTTGTGAAATAAGACTTCAATGCAGATGTGAGCACATGCATAGTAATTCTACATCCGAAGCCATGGCTGTCCTGGATCTCCTGGAACAGAACAAAACATTTTATGTGAATCTATGAAATTTATTTCACACTTACTATTTGTTTAGAAATATCCATACAATAACAATTGTGTGTGATGGGTCAAATTGATTATATAGCACACCAGGAAAGTCTCTCCACAGGGGCAGGTGAGTGTGCTTGTAACATAAATTAGGTTCGTAGCTCAAGCTGTGGCTTGAAAACATAAATTGTGTACTCACCACAATCATAATAGATGGTAGAAATGTTGTCCCCTTAACTTGTTTCCCAGTTATCTGGGTGCTACCAACATAAAGGCAGATTTTATTAGGAGATCCTAATTTGGCTCAGGGCAGAGAGACTCTTGGCACACTGTTTTACTACTTAATAAAACAGTAGACAGTATTTAGATTCTTATATCAAAAATATAAGAATCTATAGTGGTAACAATAAGAAAACCAATAACAATATTAACATGCTAACCAGCTACTTACCAAGCATGCCAAACATATCCCAGAGAAGGAAGAATTATTTTAAGCAGGTTTTCTACTTCTACACATCTACCACAGCTCCAGTAAATCAAATTGCACATACAAGTTGATGAATTCCTGAACATTATAAAGAAATTTTAAAAATCCAAAACATTATAAAAAAATCCTTAAAAATTAATAAAAAAGGAAAATGTGTTTGAGTTAATTTTGAAAGGTGTGTAAGTGTTTAATGCATTTCAAATGTTTTTGTGTTTTGTTGAGGAAATTAATTCCTGTGAAGATTGTCTTTCTTTTTCCCCAGTGCATCAATCTACATTGCACCTCTAAAGAGTGCTACAACAAGAGACAAGGGCTCCCAATGATGCAAAAATGTCTTTTTTCTGATCCTGGATTCAAATTTGCTGAATTTAAAACTTGGTGTTTTGTTGTTATGAGTATTTAAATTTTTTTCCCTTCTTCATGAAGCGTAGAATACAGTGTAACTGTAAAGTATCATCATAGGAATTGTCTTCTGTGCTAGCTATCCTTAATTAACAGATATCTCTGAAAAAAAAGAAAGAAGCTTATTCGGAAAATTATTTTCAATTGTTTGAGTTTGTTGGCAAAATGAAGGTATATAATATCCTCAAAATAGGGGAAAGTCACAGAAAATCGGTTTTTTGACTTTTAACAGAATCAAAACTTTTGATATATTCTCTTTAACATGTCAAAACCTATTTTATTCTACGATCTTTCATTTTGTTTTTATTTGAATATTTATTCAGCCTTGTGTTAGGGGAACCATGCCCCCATTTTCAAAAGAGGACGTGGTTTCCCTGGGGGAACTAGTGGTGCTACAGAATGGCACAGACTTTCCCGTATTAGTTTTCTATTTCCTTGGGTCTTCGCTAGCTATTCGGAATTGCCACATACTCTTTCTTCCAGCTACCATCTATCACCACCAAAAGTATATTTTTTGGTCATTTTCTTAATTTTTCGGTTTCCTATTGGTAGAACGAAAATATTAAATTTAGAATATTAAATAACACAAAAACCTAGACATAATTGGTAATTTTCTTTAAAAACAGATATGCCGTTCAAGAGAAAATGGCGTTTTAGCGCTACTAAAAGTGCGAAATTTGAAGCTCATTTTCACAGAAAATTTTTGTTTTCAAAATACTTTATTTGAAGCACTTACACTCACAAATATAATTATGTTTACAAATTGCTGGTAATGCGCATATTGAAGATGTGAGAGATCTTTCAAAAAAATTACAATTATGTAATTTTTGAAAAAAACAAAAAAATAACTCAAAATAAACTTTACGCTATACTAAAGAGTGTAATTAGCACTATCCATTACAAAAGTTTGAAGAAAAAAATTGCAGCCATATACGAGAAAATGGCGTTTGAGCATTTCTGAAAATGCCGAAATTTGAGCTACTTTTCACAGAAAACGGTAGTGTTTTCGAGAATCTTTACTTGACATTATTTAAAGCATATATACTCGTTATATATATATATATATATATATATATATATATATATATAATATGATAATATGAAATAATATGAAAAATATGAGTATAATAATATGAAAAAATCTCTGATAATGTTAATATTAACGACGTGAGAGACAAGTAAAAAAAATTACATTTTTGTAATTTTTGAAAAAACCAACCGGTAGACCAAAATGGCTTTTATGTCATTGATAGAGTACATTTACCACTATCCTTATCAAAAGTTTAAAGAAAAAAATTGGAGCCGTTTTTGAGAAAATCTTGTTTTTGTAACTTTTTAAAATTGCACATGTTGCACGCAATATTGCACGAAAACTACCAAAATTTTGAAAAACATTTACATGACCTTTATTAAAGAACTCAATATGCAGTACAAATTTTATTTGAAGAAAAAATCTCTATCTTCAATTTTGTAGTTGGAGAAAGACGCCGAAAAAAATTCAAACTTGCACAATTTTCGAAAATTCAGAGCTGTACGTGAAAATCGGACCTATGCCATGTTAAAAAGTGTATTTTACTCTATTCCTACAAGAAATTTAAAGAAAAAATTTGGAGCCGTTTTTGAGAAAATTTTGAAAATTTCCGGGGGGCTTCATATAAAGTACCCCCAAATTTTGAAAAATCTTTTTCAAAATCTCAAAGCTTCGACTAGAATCAGATCGACCGGGGAATATCCATTTTGAGAGAAGTCGTACGTATGGTTTAGGCGCTAGCAGTGTTCACAGACGGACGGACGGACGGACGGACGGACGGACGGACGGACGGACGGACGGACGGACGGACGGACGGACGGACGGACGGACGGACGGACGGACGGACGGACGGACGGACGGACGGACGGACGGACGGACGGACGGACGGACGGACGGACGGACGGACGGACGGACGGACGGACGGACGGACGGACGGACGGACGGACGGACGGACGGACGGACGGACGGACGGACGGACGGACGGACGGACGGACGGACGGACGGACGGACGGACGGACGGACGGACGGACGGACGGACGGACGGACGGACGGACGGACGGACGGACGGACGGACGGACGGACGGACGGACGGACGGACGGACGGACGGACGGACGGACGGACGGACGGACGGACGGACGGACGGACGGACGGACGGACGGACGGACGGACGGACGGACGGACGGACGGACGGACGGACGGACGGACGGACGGACGGACGGACGGACGGACGGACGGACGGACGGACGGACGGACGGACGGACGGACGGACGGACGGACGGACGGACGGACGGACGGACGGACGGACGGACGGACGGACGGACGGACGGACGGACGGACGGACGGACGGACGGACGGACGGACGGACGGACGGACGGACGGACGGACGGACGGACGGACGGACGGACGGACGGACGGACGGACGGACGGACGGACGGACGGACGGACGGACGGACGGACGGACGGACGGACGGACGGACGGACGGACGGACGGACGGACGGACGGACGGACGGACGGACGGACGGACGGACGGACGGACGGACGGACGGACGGACGGACGGACGGACGGACGGACGGACGGACGGACGGACGGACGGACGGACGGACGGACGGACGGACGGACGGACGGACGGACGGACGGACGGACGGACGGACGGACGGACGGACGGACGGACGGACGGACGGACGGACGGACGGACGGACGGACGGACGGACGGACGGACGGACGGACGGACGGACGGACGGACGGACGGACGGACGGACGGACGGACGGACGGACGGACGGACGGACGGACGGACGGACGGACGGACGGACGGACGGACGGACGGACGGACGGACGGACGGACGGACGGACGGACGGACGGACGGACGGACGGACGGACGGACGGACGGACGGACGGACGGACGGACGGACGGACGGACGGACGGACGGACGGACGGACGGACGGACGGACGTTTTCCTTTCAATTGGGTTTTCGGTATCAAGGACCTAGAAAACAGGGTTTCTGGCTACACCACGTGTTAGGGGATTTTTTTTCTTAATTTAGCAACTGGTTTTATCCACTTATTCGTTTTCACGGCCCGCCAATTAATTTTTTTCCGCCGAAAATTGGCCATTTTTTCGCGCATCATTACATAACTTTCCCTATACTACGTATATCACTCCGTGTATACGTACGTATACGGGAAAGTAAAAAAGGCAAAAACAAACAACACCAGAAAATAAGAATAGAAGATATTTCATAGGAAGATAGAAAATAAGAGAAAATTTAGCCAAAACTAGTGGTGCTACAACGGCACATACTATCTCGTGTCATTGGAAACAGCTACGTAAGATCGACATATTGCACTTTCTGCGCTACTAACATCTTAGCTATTTATTGAAAACGTCCAGTTCAATCAAGAAGCAAATAACTCACTGTTTCTATCAGAGTGTTGTCAAAACTATATAGGCCTATGTGAATTCTACAAGTACGTGAAAAAAAATTCAAATATTTTGTAAACTTGTATTGGAAAAATTAGTCTGATACCCCGGGTAATATAGAAATGCATTTCATAGGACCATGATTAGAGAACAGTATTCTAAAACCATGCAACAAATACTTTACTCATTACAAATGGTACAGCATTTGATGCAAAAAATAAATATTTTCATGCAAATATCTACAAAAAGTTGACAATTAAAACTTCTTTTCATACGACTACATCAAGTCACAACAATGACACGTAATTACACAGAAAATCGCGACCGCGAAACGGATTTCCAATCTTGCTTTCAATACATTGTCGATACTCCCTTAAAGAGCTAGCAATTTTAATTTCAAATCATTCAGAATAAACACTTTCTAAAACATTAATGTGTAAATGTATAACAAAGGGTCGAATGTAAGAAAAGAACAAAGAAATAATATACAAAATTGCAAATTCTAATTTACGACGCATCCGGTTGTCTGAAGCGCAGTAAATTTACAGCGGGATATGTTTGTCATGAAATTACAGAAAAACTACTCGTATTTTCAAAAAATTAAGCATGACCTTATTTGAAGATGTAGTTTTGATAAATACATTTCATTCAGAAAACTAACTGCCATCTATCGCCGCCCAAAGTACATTTTTTTAAATATTTTCTCAATTTTTCGGTTTCCTAATGATGGAACGCTAAGATTAATTTCAGAATATTAAAGAACACAAAAACCTCGTCCTAAATGGCAAATTTCTTTTTAAAACTTGTAATCGTTTTTAAGAAAATGGCGTTTAAGCGCTACTAAAAATGCGAAATTTGAAGCTCTTTTTCACAGAAACTTTTTAGGTTTTCAAAAAACTTCATTTGAAATCATTTGAAGCACTTACACTCACAAATATAATAATGTTAATGCATTGCCGGTGATGTGCATACTAAAGATGTGAGAGATCTTTCAAAAAAGTTACATTTGTGTCATTTTTGAAAAAAACAAACAAAATTAAAAAAGTCAAAATAAACTTTACGTCTTATTAAAGAGTGCAATTAGCACTATCCGTTCTAAAAGAACTCTTTCTAACTCAATGTTCCGCATTTTCAGAAATGCTCAAACGACATTTTTTCATAAACGGCTCCAAATTTTTTCTTCAAAGTTTTGGATAGAACAAACGGATAGTGCACATTGCATTCTTTTATATAACGTAAAGTTCAATGACGAGTTGTTTTTGTTTTTGCATTCCACAAATATTATTTTTTTGAAAGATTTCTCACATCTTTAATATGCACATTTCCAGCAATTTGTAAACAGTATTGTATTTGTGAGTGTAAGTGCTTCAAATGACTTCAAATGAAGTTTTTCGAAAACTCAAAAGTTTTCTGTGAAAAAGAGCTTCAAATTTCGCGTTTTTAATAGCGCTTAAACGTCATTTTTTTAAAAACGTCTCCAAGTTTTTCAAAGAAAATTTCCATTTAGGACGAGGTTTTACTGTTATTTTATACTTTAAAATTAATATTTCCGTTCTACCATTAGGAAACCGAAAAATTAAGAAAATGTCAAAAAAATGTACTTTCGTCGGCGATAGATGGCAGCTGGCACGAGTGTGGCAATTCCGAATAGCTAGCGCAGACCCAAGGAAATAGAAAACTAATACGGGAAAGTTTGTGCGATCCTGTATCACCATTAGTTCTGTTATAATTCAGAAATATGTAGCTAGTGCATGAACCAAAACTAAACATTTGAACCAATTATTTCATGGAGAAAATTTAATTTTTAAAATTTAATTTTTTGCTTTTTTAACTTTCGGATACAAGAAAGATTTAAATATGTGAATACTAATGGTAAAAATATTATTTTGCTTCAGGCACTAGTTCAAATCATCTGATATCACACAAAAAAGAATTAAAGCAAAAAAGTTCTAAAGGTACGGTGTCACAACTCAGGGCCTATTTCTGTACAAACAATTCCGTTATCTCCCCCCGCCAAAAAAATTCAAAATTTTTTCTTAATGTTTTTGTTTTCATTGTAGACATATTTATTCAGTAAATACACGAAAAAAATTAAGCAATATTTAAAATTTTTGCATGTTTGGGGTATAATATACCGAGATTTTTTGGATAAATTCAGTATCCACAAGACGCTGGTGAAGAGTATATTCAATGAAATGAATCACCCTTGATATGGAGAAGGCTCCGTGAGTAAGGGTCAAAAAGTAAGGTATTTAAGCCAGGCTGCGACATTTTCCTTCCGCGTGTGCAGCATCCCAGCATTCGACACGAGAAAGGGTCGAGAAAGGACGTTAATAGACTCGGGCAGCACGACCCAGTGGTGCCAATAGTAGATTCCCCTTGGCCGTCTAACTCCTTTCACTGCGCCAGTAGGTTTTTTTTTACAACAAGATCATGTAACACCATTTAAGAAAAATGTGCATTATTAATATTGCTTATATCTTTGTAATAGTGCCTCTAGGGTGGCTGATGGGCAGCGAACTAGCTTCTCGTGGTGTGGTGCCCGGTCCGGTTCCCAATCGAGGCAAAAATGAGTTGTAGCTTCGTCCCAGTTTCAATAGCTGTGTAACGAAGAAAAGCTCAGGCAGGCGAAGATTGCTAATCACGGTGAAGGGAATACGTCATGTTCGTAATATGTCTCTCTCTTATCCCCCAAGCCTGGGAATTAAACTAAGTGCAGGCCAGGGGGACACCGTTAGCTAGCCAGCAAAGTCGCAAAATTTACCCAAAATGCCAGACATGGTTGGCATTTTGACACAAACATCTTTGCAATAATACTTTATGCCACGGACGCACGGCATATTTTGTTTTCTTGTTGATGTGTAGATGAAAGAAACAATTACTCGATTACTCATGTCTCGCATGCGAAGTCGGCGCCGCTTGCGTGCCCCATAACAGGGGGACATTTTAGCCTCTCGAGCTGCCCTAATGGGGCGTAGTTAGGAAATGAGCTGTCGATTCGAGCAGGAAAGGACCCTTTTAAGATAAATTTGGCTTTAGCGTATACAAAAGTTTAAATTTAAGCAGATGCTCCTCAGATGTAATATTGAAAGGCGAATATGTCTTTGCAGGAATGGAACGAATATTTGTTTAGATCTCAGGTTATCCTAGGTTGATATGATATCGTATATTCAAACAGCATGGAACCTCATTTATCGAAAGCACAGGCTACATTAGTAATTATTATTTACTATATGAATATCTCTTGTATCTCAGCAATTGTACTAGGCCTACCTGCACAACTTTATTTTGGTATCGTTGTGTGTAGAAAGGAAGGAATCACTCTATCATGCACATGTCACAAGTTGAAATCGAGCCTTTAGTATTACTTCGACCAGAACATAGTTACTACTTGAAGCAGTTGTCAATAAACCCTGCACAAAGCTCATGCACCACGTGCTGTACCGGGAGACAGGGACTGAATACCGAAATAATAGCGGTAAAGGTATTTACCTTTACCTCTATTATACCATTATTCAAAATACCTTAAAAATACCGGTATAAGACGTCAAATACTGGTATTTTTAGAGGTATTTTACCTTTATTCGACGTCTATACCGGTAAAATACCTCTATTTAGAGGTATTTTACCGGTATTTTCTCATGAAAATACCGGTATTTCAGTAGAATCGTGTAGGTTTCGAAGGGAAACAATCTCACTTTTTACGCTGAGATGGCTCAGAGGAACAATTATGGACTCCGCAGAGTATCTGACCGGGGGTCCTAGGGTTCGAGTCTCAATGTTGGCGTATTGTCGTCACCAGACGTTCTACCTAGGTCGAGTTCTGTTGTTGGTTGAGAAAGAATTATTATAATAGTCTGGGGACGCGAAGGCGTGTATGAGGGAGCGAACGCGCGTGTGGACACGCGAACGCTCGTGTGGGGACGCGAACGCGCGTTTGGGGAGGTGAACGCGCGTTTGAGGAGCGAACGCGCGTGTAGGGACGTGATGGCGCGTTTGGGGGAGCGAACGCGCGTTTGGGGAGCGAGCGCGCGTGTGGGGCCGCGAATGCGCGTGTGGGGCCGCGAACGCGCGTGTGGAGACGCGAAGGCGCGTTTGGGGGAGCGAACGCGCGTGTGGAGACGCGAACGCGCGTTTGGGGGAACGAACGCGCGTTTGGGGGGGCGAACGCGCGTTTGGGGAGCGAACGCGCGTGTGGAGCCGCGAACGCGCGTGTAGGGACGCGAACGCACGTTTGGGGAGCGAACGCTCGTTTGGGGGAGCGGACGCGCGTTTGGATAGCAAACGCGCGTGTGGGGCCGCGAACGCGCGTGGGGGACGGGAAGGCGCGTGTGGGGGAGCGAACGCGCGTGTGGGGACGCGGACGCGCGTTTGGGGGAGCGAAGCGCGTTTGGGGGAGCGAACGCGCGTGTGGAGACGTGAACGCGCGTTTGGGGAGCGAACGCGCGTTTGGGGGAGCGAACGCGCATGTGGGGCCGCGAACGCGCATGTGGAGACGCAAAGGCGCGTGTGGGGGAGTGAACGCGCGTGTGGGGACGCGAATGCGCCTTTGGGGGAGCGAACCCGGTGGGGGAGCGAGCGGAATTTGTGGTTAGGCGGAGGAGCAGGCGAAATCGCCTGAGCCTCGCCACTAATAAAGGCAATTTTATTATTATTCCATTACATCACGACTAAAGATCTTATGAGTCGGCTGAATATAAAATCTACTCCAGGTTGCAACCAGCTACCTAAGGAGCAGATTCGGTGACTGTCAGGGCCTCTACAATACTTTACGCAAAATGTGGGCTGTTCCAAATAAAGCAATTTCTTGCACTTCCCAGTCTTTTGAATTACCTGGGAGTTTAGACAAGTTCTTACTCAAATTTTGCGGAACAAATCCCAGAGCTCCGATAACTATCGGGACGACCTGTGCTTTTACGCCCCACATTCGGCTGATCTCGATTTCCAAACTCTTGTATTTAAGACGTTTCTCTGCCTCCTTGGTAACGACGTTTTGATCGCAAGGTACAGCAACATCGATAAGTAAACACGATTTTTTGGCCAAATCCCGGATAACTATATCCGGTTTGTTTGCCGCTATCGTGCGATCAGTTTGAATTTGTTGGTCGTACAATATCGTACACAATCCAACAGACGTCACCGGTTTCGGTGAGTGTTCGTACCACTTGGGGCATGTGTTTGGAACTTCGAGGGCGGTACAGATCTGCCAGTGGAGGTAGCTACACACCCTGTCATGTCTTTTAAGGTATTCGGTCTTTGCTAGGATTGGACAAGCTGAGACAATATGATCAATGGTTTCTACTTGCTCCAGGCAAATGCGGCATTTGTCATCTTGGGAAATTTTGAGAACCGCTTTATCATAATGTCGTGTTCTCAAGGCCTGATCTTGGGCAGCTATTACAAGTGCTTCCGATTCTGGCTTCATCCTTCCCCTTTTAAGCCACATAAATGATTGATCTTTATTGATCTGCACCTTGTCCATTCTTTTTAGGTATTGACCGTGGAGTGGTTTGTCTCTCCACGATTTCTTTAACATTTTTTGTGTCTCACACTTCATGTTTAGCAGCATCAGAAGTTCAGTGTCTGTGTTATTCGACGTGTCTTGCCTAGTTTTCTTCGCAATGTTTCTTGCTACACTAACAATGCCTCTGTTTCCCATTCTTCGGTCAGATTTCATGACCTGCCTCATTAGAGGGTCGTCTTGATGGCTGACTACATAGTTACCCAACCCGACTATTGCGTTGTGCCAGGAGGCCTCAATTTGTCTGAGGCCTCTTCCTCCTTCCTTACGTGCCACATAAAGTCTATGTATATCAGCTCGAGGGTGGGAAACATGATGCATTGTCAGCAGTTTTCTGGTTTTTCGATCCATGGTGCGAATTTCTTGCTCAGTCCAGTCCACTAGTCCAAAACTGTATTCGGCTACAGGTACCGCCAAACTACCTATTGCAGATATTTTATTCCTGGAATTCAGAGCGGACTGCAGGACCAGTCTCACTCTTCTATAATACTCCCTACGAATTCTCTCTTTCATTCTGTCATTCGAGATGGTTTCACATTCTTCAATGCCCAGATATTTGTAAGTTTTACCTGGCTCAAGATCTTGAATCACAGTGTGCGTATCAATTTCAATGTTCTCAGACGTTGTGAGTTTCCCTCTTTTTAAATTGATTTTTGCACACTTGTCAAGACCAAACTTCATGCAGATGTCATTGCTAAAGTCATTCACGACAGACAGCATTTGGGAGAGAATCGCTTCATTCTTGGCAAACACTTTCAGATCATCCATGTAAAACAAATGTGATACTGGCCTTTCATCACCATGGAGCTTAAAACCAAAGTCAGCTTGCGACAACTGTCTCGATAGTGGGATCAAACTAATGCAAAACAGCAGAGGGGATAGTGAATCTCCTTGAAAAATACCCCTGTTAATCTGAATACTTCTGGTTTCTACTGCTTCCTTTCCGCTGTGGATTAGTAACCTGGTACTCCACGACTTCATACTAGCCTTGCAAAACTCAACAAGTCTAGGATGAAATCGATAGATCTCCAGGGTCTTCAAAATCCAATCGTGTGGTACACTATCAAAGGCCTTTTGGTAGTCAATCCAAGCCATGCTCAAATTACGTTTGCGTTTCTTTACATCATTCAAGATGACTTTATTCAGTAGCAAGATTTCCTTACACCCATAAGAGCCTTTACGACATCCTTTTTGTTCAGCTGGCATTAGATGATTCTTATCTAGATGTCTATACATTTTGTCAGCTATAGCTGAAGTTATAACTTTGTACAGTACTGGCAGACAAGTAATTGGCCTGTAGTTCTTCGCCAAAGAGCTGTCTCCCGCTTTGGGTAGCAAATACGTGATGCCGCGTGTGAGCCATTCCGGGATTTCCTTTGGGTTTTCAAACATTTTATTAACAGCCTTTGCTAGATGAGAATGTATTGCTGTTAATTTCCTAATCCAATAAATCTGGATCTTATCAATCCCGGGGGACTTCCAGTTTCCCATGTTCTTAATTGCTTGGAAGAGGTCCTCTTCCGAGAATTGGTGAACATCTTCCACTGTTTCTACAAGTTCATCGGCAGCATCAACTTCAGATTGAAGCCAAGATGCGTCTTTGTTGTAGGATCTGCTCTCTTCCCAGATTCCTGCCCAAAATGCTTCGACGTCATCTTTTGAAGGAGTAACAGCTTTGCCATTCGGTTTTTGAGTCAGATTGCGATAGAATCTCTTCGCGTCTGTTTCAAACAACCGGTTCTGTACACGGAAATCTATTCTACGTTTGTACCTTCTTATTCGTTGAGCCCATGCTTGAATTTTCTCTTTTAGCTTCTCAACTACCATTAGCCTGCTGGTGTCATTTTCAATTTGGTATTTTTGTTCAACATTGAATATTTTTCGTTGAACTTTAGAGGTGTGCGTTGATTTAGAAGATGCCTCAGCTAAGAATGATATTTCACGCCGGGTGTCGGCTATTCGTTTCATAATTCTGTTCATCCATGGGGGTACAGAGCTGTTTACTCTGTTTTGCTGTCGGCCGTCGGTGTTCTTGGCTGGCCCCAAAATTATCTGAGATACTAGATATCCAGTTGCATATATGATGTGATTGATTTCAGTAATATCTAGATCTCTGCCTGGGGTCTCCACCACCTCATTTAAGACAGAATTAACTGTTTCTATCACTCTTTTAGCTTTGGCATTTTCGTATATTCTCCTCAACGGTTCGCGAGATTCAAACGGAAGTTGACTAACTCTTTCTATCTCGCGCCGAAGGAGATTTCGCATCATGTCCTTATCGTGTAATTCATTGCCAGATGAGTTTTCACCACTGACGTGTGTTTCACTGGAAAGCGATGAACCTTCCACGGGATCATCATTTTCAAGTTCTACATGTTCGTCATGTGGATTGTTCGAGCGAAGTACATATTCCGCATTTCTCTCAATGTCAGCAAGTTGATCTGCTGTGAATTTTCCACTGCTGAGTATGTATCGTCGTTGACTGGCAAGCTTCTTTGAGTCTAGGGTAGGTCTCATATCTGGGTTCCGCTCTCTCCATACCTTGAAAACTTCTATTTCAGAGCCCCCATTTTTCGCTTTTGCGTAGTAAAAGCACCACATCACCTCCTTTAATTCATCCCGTGTCCATCTCTGACGATGGCTTCGAGCTACTGCCGGCTCTGGGTCCCTGGGACTAGCATCCGTGGGATGGCCAGACGTCGACAAGGTGACATTAGCTCGGTTTCTGAGCAGGTATGGGACACTGGTAGAACAAGGCACGTTAAGATTCATTACATTGCTTGTTCTATCCATTTTGCTCATTGGTTTGAATTGAAGATTCGCAGGACGCAAGTTCGAGTTCACAGATCACACTTAACCCTCGGGTTGTTTCCTGCCATCCGTTACTGCGACCCACAGTGGCCTCGGGGCATCCCCCCGCAGGGCCCAGCAAGGGGTCCCTCCGATCGCCAGTCGGCATTACTAAACCCTACGGGATTTTCACTGACTGCTGAAGGCAGCCTCCTTCGCTGGCTAATGCAAGGTTCGGGCCTCCACTCTAATCAGTGGCCTGGTGTGCCAAACCAGTTTCTCTCCTGTACCCTCTATGGGCCGACAACAGGAAGTCCAAAGGTTCATGACCCTTCCCTCTCTACTTACTTCCCACTCTCCTCAAAATGGAGTACTTCTTCGTCTGACCCCTCACCTTCAACCCATTCAGCAAGGGAGGCCCCACCGGTAGCTAGGCTACCACTGACATAGCTTTAAGGCTCATGGGGGTACTCAAGCTCCACCACCAACTGCAAGGTCGTGTACTCCCTAGGTGGAGTTATTATTATTATTATTATTATTATTATTATTATTATTATTATTATTATTATTATTATTATTATTATCATCATCATCATCACTCGCGTTTGGGGAGCGAACGCGTGTGTGGAGCCGCGAACGTGACACTATTTCCTTCGAAAATACCGGTATAATACCGGTATAACCTTTATGGACGTCCATACCGGTATAGACGTCCTATAAAGGTAATTTACCGGTATAAAAGAATAAAGGTATTATAAACCGGTATGAAAAAATACCGGTATTTTACCGGCATTTTTACCGGTATTCAATACCTTTTCGGTCCCTGCCGGGAGACGGACAAGAACTGCCCCAGCATCCGCATTCCGGTGCGGAGCTTTGGAATCACGAATGGCGACCCAGGGTTTTACATAGGAATTTTCAACTTGGATGTAGTAACAAAATGTAAAGGTGTTCATTTTTATTTTCGCGTATACGTACGGATATACGGAGTAATATACGTAGTGTAGGGAAAGTTATGTAATGCTGTGCGAAAAACTGACGAATTTTCGGCAGAAAACTGGTGGTTCTACAGAATGGCACAGACTCTCCTCAATTATCTTTCTATTTCCTTGAGTCTGGGCTAGCTATTTGGAATTGCCATATACTCTTGCCAGCTCCCATCTATCGCCGCCCAAAGTACATTTTTTTGAGATTTTCTTGATTTTTGTGTTTCCTAATGATAGAACGGAAATATTAATTTTAGATTATTAAAAAACACAAAAACTCGTCCTAAATGACAATTTTCTTTTACAAATATGTAGCTGTTTTTAAGAAAATGGTGTTTAAGCGCCTCTAAAAATGCGAAAGTTGAAGCTCGTTTTCACAGAAAATTTTTGAGTTTTCAAAAAACTTAATTTAAAGTCATTTGAAGCACTTATACTCACAAATATGATAATGTTTACAAATTGCTGGCACTGTGCACATTAAAGATGTGAGAGATCTTTCAAAAAGTTACATTTGTGTAATTTTTGAAAAAACAAAAAAATACCTCAAAGTGAAATTTACGTCATATTAAAGAATGGAACTAGCACTACCCGTTCCAAAAGTTTGAGGAAAAAATTTGGAGCCATTTATGAGAAAATGGCGTTTAAGCGTTTGTGAAAATGCGGAATTTTGAGCTAGTTTTCACAAAAAATTGTTGAGTTCTTGAGAAACTTTACTTGATATTATTTAAAGCACATGTACTCTTAAATATAATAATGTGAACAAATCCCCACTAAAGTAAATATTAATGACGCGGGAGACCAGCCAAAAAATTACATTTTTGTAATTTGTGGAAAAGCCAAAGAATAGACCAATATGGCGTTTATGCCATCTCATAGATTACATTAGACGCTATATCTACCAAAAGGTTAAAGAAAAAATTTGGATCCGTTTTTTAGAAAATCTTGTTTTTGTATTTTTTTAAATTGCACATATTGCACGCAATGTTGCGCGAAAACTACTAAAATTTTCAAAAAAATTGATATGCCCTTAAAGAAAGAACTCAATATGGAAAATAAATTTCATTTCAAGAAAAAATCTCCATCTTTAATTTTGTAGCTGTTAGAAGAAGCCGAAAAAAATTCAAACTTTTGCAATTTTCGAAAATCCAGAGTTAACCGCGAAATTCTGATCCATGCCAACTTTATAAGTGTACTTTATTCTTACAAGAAGTTTGAAGAACAAATTTGGAACCTTTTTGAGAAAATTTTGAAAATGTCCCGGGAGCTTCATGTAAAGTACCCCCAAATTTTACAGAATCCTTTTCCAAATCCCAAAGCTTCGACTCGAGCCAGATTGACAGGGGTTTCTTCAATTTGAAAAAAAAATCAGACGTATGGTTTAGGCGCTAGTAGTGTTTACAGACGGACGGACGAACAGACGGACGGACGGACGAACAGACGGACGGACGGACGTTTTGCTTTCAATAGGTTTTTCGGTGTCAAGGACTTACAAAACAGGGATTCTGGCTGTACCGTGTGTTAGGAGATTTTTACTTTCTCGCCTTACAAACACTTCGTAAGAAGAGAAAGTTATGTAATCGTGCCCCGGAAAACGGCTAATTTTCGCCAGAAGAACTCTAACAGCTGGAG
>JAHLJT010009419.1:101656624-101696863 GCA_031308135.1 Acheta domesticus | reverse complement strand
GGCGGGGCGGGGCGGGGCGTGGCGGCGGCTGGGTGCGGCGGGGAAGTATACGGGGGCGGCGCGTAGCGTGACGAGCGCAGCAGGGTGAGGCTGGGGCGGGAGCCCTCGCCTGA
Source organism: Acheta domesticus (assembly GCA_031308135.1). Lineage (NCBI taxonomy): Eukaryota > Metazoa > Arthropoda > Insecta > Orthoptera > Gryllidae > Acheta > Acheta domesticus. Next base: position 101,696,750 of record JAHLJT010009419.1, on the reverse strand, counting down.
TCACAACCTCGGATCGAGTGCCTGCTGTGCCTGCGTGGTAGGCAATCGCATGAATGTCGAGCGATTTCTTCAATCCACCGTTACATAAGCAGCCTGAGTACATACTAAGAAGAGACGCAAAAACAAGGAGAAATTCCCAATAAAAAAAAACTGAATTCAAAGATGTCAAGGAAGAAAACTTATTCGTTTATTTATGAAGATCTGCGTTCAAAAAGAGTTCGGACTCTCTAGTATTTGGCACAAGGAAGCTGTTCATTGACCCGCCCCCGATATGCCGGTGTATTGGAGATTCTTGAATTTGACAACACATGAGCGCTCAAAGGATAACTTTTTTGGACCCCATGACCGCCGCCAGGAACCCGCATAAACAACGACCTCAGTCATTTTATCCGTTACTTGTGTCGTTCCGCAGTCGGTTCAATGACAACAATGTTCAGAGCAGGTGAACACATTGTTCACCGAGCACTGCCGGAATTGCCAAATATTGCGGAAGTTGGATCCAGGTGATATACGGGTGCTCTGTTCTCCCAACTTTCAATACTTTTTTGTAATTTATGTCAATTTATTAACTGTGACAACTGTTTATTGACATTAACAGTTGTCACCTACTGATCGCATCAGGACGGCCGAAACGTATACATTTTAGGTGGGTAGTACCATATGGTTGCCCTCGCGTATAGCTCATGGCCAGCGTGCTGGCTTTCCATGAAGCGTCCCTGGGTTCGGTTCCCGGGCGTACAAAAAAATAGTTTACGTTTTCCTTGCAATGCCTCAGTATACGATCGTACTGACGAGGAGCAAACTCACTTCTAGTTGAGAAGACCAGAATACGGCGTAGGGATGCCTACGTGCTAACCTCACGTACTCTGTGACCTATGGCAGAAACATTGGGGACGCCGCTGGTAGGCCCAGACTTTGTCAGAAGTTGTTGCGCTCAAAAGAAAAACAGTACCATGGGTAGGGGGTCATGTAGTTTTTTATTGTATTTAAATTTTCTAAAAGGAAAACATGATAACGGTATAAATATATAGTATTTAACATTTTAAATGCTAATTTATATTAAACACATTAATAATTTATTTCTATATATTTTTACTTGCCAACAACAGAAGGGATCACTTCTAAATGTTCCACGTAATCCATATTACGTTTTCGGGTTTTCATTAGCATTTTTCGAAGTTAAGTCCGATGTACTCGCAGGCTGCCGTGTGCTCTCTTCGGCGCTTGACTGATTCATCAGTTTTTGTCATTCCTTTGTTTATTTTGGGAACCCTCGAACAATAAACCGTTCATTGTCGGTCTTTTGAAAAGTCTTTTAGTGATTGGAATATTTTCAGTAGGTAGTAGTATCCACCGTACCCACCTCTTCCGCCGGCCCTGAATCGCAGCAAATTTCAATGGAATAGTCCCAGTAAGCCCGATTGATTCAGGATTATTTTGTGATTCAGGGCACGTCAGCTGCTATACACGTTCCTTGAGTGTAGAGAAATATCATGGGACTGGGAGTGAGATCCGGCGCAGTCTCGCGCGGGGGTTTCGCTTCCCCCGGAACCTTCGCCAGGAGGGACAGCACCCGATCCGGAACAAACTTCAAGCTCAAGTGGGAAGTGTGGTAGTGTAGTGTGTGTAGATGCGTTTGTGAGTACGGGGAGACGATGGGATGAAAAAAAAGAAACGATTGCACAAGGACCGTGGCTCGTTTGTTATGGTACTGATCCGGTATTCGCTTGGTATTGATAAGAGAAACCATTGAAAATTACCGATCAGAGCTGTCGGCCGCTGGAATCCTCCCCAAACAGCGCCAGCGGGAGTTTTTTTTTTTAGTTTTTTCTATTTCCCTTCTGAGCTCTAGACATCGTGCACAGATAGTGAAGCTACAGTGATGTTCAGGAGCAAAAACAAGAGGTCAATCAGCATTTGTTCAATGGATCCAGGGAAAGTGGACAAAAATCTTGATCGAGACCGAGGATATTTACTAAGAAGCAGAGAGACAATTCTTGTTACAGGCGTAGAAATGTATCTTATAGAAATATACATTCCAAATACTTTAAATATCATTGTTAAAATTAATATTACGTTCGTTTTTGATACTCGATATAGTCCTGCGGTCCCCAACCTTTTTTGCACTTAAGGACACATACTGTAATGCTAATGAGGCGGCGGGCACCATTAATTTGTTCTCAAGGGATATTTACTAGTTGGGACAGTAACAATAATACACAATATGTGCAAACCCAATGTTTAATTTAAAAAATATACAATTTAAACATGAAAATCGTTGCTTATATTTTTATGTAAAATAAATTGGCAATATTTATTAACATTGACGACGCGACGATCGTTAGTGAATATCTTACTTCACACATGTTTACATAAAGAACATGGCCCTTGTTGCCAAAATAAACGTTAACAAAAATCAAATACTTCTCCAAAAGTGAAAACCTGTACAATCGCACAGCGCCGTGGCGGTTTTATGTGCAGCGGACACATCTACAACGGTTCGCGGACGCCGTTGTGCTCCCGGGCATAGGGTTGAGGACCTCTGGTATAGTCTCTAATTCTAGAAACAGTTACTCGCACAAAATATTTTACATTGCTCTTAAATTTGTGTACCGCTTTTAATCGTCTAATGTCATCTCGCAATATGTTGTAAAATAATGTATATGTATGTGAATCTTTTGTGGAGAGTTGTTGATATTGACTCCTGATGAATACGATTATCACGTCGAGTGTTATAGTTATAGACATATCTATCTCTGAAAATATGGTGTGTCCACCCATGATAAGTAATTTTGGACAAAAATCACTGATTAGTAAATTAAGAGGCAAGGCAATGGTAGAATTCCTAGCTTCATAAAGAGAGGCGTACAAAAATTGCATGAGTGGATTTGCTTATTATTCGTACATTTCTTTTCTGTAAACTAAGTCTGGGAGCTATAGGACCGAATTGAAAAAGAATTCTGAACTCACAGCATAATAATCTTTTTTATGTATTCCTATTAAATCAGGTAAGAAATGATGACGCGCGATTGAATGTCTGAATATACGATTGAAATTTTTAACGCAATAAATTGTGTGTTTATTACTATTATTGTTGTTTATTATTGCTATTATTACAATATTGTATTGGAGAGTTGAAGTGGAATGCCTGTTGTCGAACGACATCGCAGGTTATTTACATCACATGAGACCTCTTTTGAAACGCGAGCCTTTCTATCTGCTAAAATCCAGCTCATAGGAAAATCATGGCATCTCACAAAGAAAATGCCGTGTCGTCCTTTTGCTGGTACAAGAACTCCCAATTGTAGTTCTATCCTAATATCCGTATTCTCACAGGTCTCCCCGAGACTTCTGTCTCATGGGGGATTTAGCAATGGACAAGAGTCATGAGAGAAAATCGCCCTATTGCATCCCGCGGTCGGTTTCCCTCGTCCCCGCTTTCCGCTAATCCCGTTTCACTTTATTTTACCTGAGAAGGCATGGCCCGCTTCGTTTCATCGAGTGGCACAGAAAGAGTAAAAGTTTGAGTTAAGTTTGCATTCATAAGTAGTGTAAATAGATGTTCTCACTCCAATCCAAAGGAAAACTTCCAATGTATGTGAACACGGAGAATCTTCGGATTTTTGTATGTTAAGTCAGTAGAGTAAGAAGACACTCGTGATAGGATGATTCAAGTTTTGTTTTCACTAACGTTTAAATGTGGTTTTTCAACGTTGTTAGTGCTTTAAAAAGACGTGAAAATGTTTCTGAAAACAGAAAGAGGATCAATTGTAATCGATCAATATAACACTAAGCAGAACACGGTAAACGTAGAAAATTAATATTTACACTAAGGAGGAAAAAGGAACGAGATGCAGTCGGGCCACATCTTTTTAGGCAGGAGGGAGGTAGATGGCTTAGGAAAAGCTGACCGTGGGATGCAGTCGGTACACGCTCCATGCTCATCGTTCGGCCTGAAGGTATGAGCGTGGGGTTCGGATATAGAAAGAAGGAAGGAGCGCTCCCCGTCTGCGGCTGTGCCCTGAGAGCTGCAGTCGCATCCGCCTGGCACTGGCCAGAGGAAAGCACGGAACGATCAGAGCAGTCAGCCTCTGGAATTCTCGTCCTCACGATGGCATCGACCGCCCCGCGACTATTTTTCGGCAAACAGCTACTTCATTTGGATAAATGGAAGACATGCGGAATGCGCCCTTTTTAATTATAAATTTTATCAGTCACGCAAGGGAATTTAGTCTAGACAAGCCTATCTACGCTACAAATGGTTGGCTGGACTCAAGATGTGTTATGTAAATCGTGGAGGCAAAGGTCGTAGTGTCACCGATCGACTTGGAAATGCGCAAGCAAGCGAGTCAAATTGGCCGTATCAAATTAGCGTTTTTTTTCTAAATTCACTTCATTTCTTTTTTAAAATGTATTTCTTCTCGTTCGACATACTTGTCATTCGAGAAGGTTAACTATGCAGTACATAGTTTTTGAGCTTTGGGGAATCGCCATCCATAAGCCAGTGGTTTTTGCTTTGAAGAACGTAAACATTGTGTTAAGTAAATGAAGCGAGATTGAAGACTGTTTCAGTTTGATCAGGTGACAGTTATAGGAGCTTTACGGTGGTTTAATCGGTCTTTGGGATACCTGGATTTAATACGTGGGTATGCAGCATTGCGACCTAGACTAAAGATTAGATGGGAAATGTGAAGACTAGATTCAGACCTGAAGACTGAAGATGGGGAAGTGTGAAGGTTTCTTCATTTCTTTGAAACACAGTCATATACACAGCGTATTTCATACGTATTACATTTATACATACGCCTTTAGGCTGTTGTCAAACGATAAGTAAACAACTTACTTCCCGCTTATTTAACTGGCGCAGGAAATCAGCTAACCGTCAACCAAGAGCTTCCCGCCTACGAGTTTTAAGAAGTCATCTTGCAACTACATACTTAGTTCACCTCATAAAAGTCCCCACAAACTTGTCACTTAACTATTAGTGCTGTTCAATCACATATACTAGGTAAAAGTAAGTATAATTATTTAATAGCTCATGCGGAAGAAGATGATAACACTAAAAATTGTAGTTTCTTTTATTCTGTAATTTTTGGCCATAAGCAGTTCATGCAGTGTGATCATCAAATAGTTTATTTTATGGCTCTTAATAGTTGGCCCGTTGTCGACATTTATGTATTGTCCAATAAAACTCCTTACTAAAATATTCACTTTGTTTTTGTCTCGAAAAGCGTTCCGTATGTGTTACCATATTTTAACAGCCGAACCCTTCAATTTTCAAGTATCCGTGTGCCGTAAGAGCAAATATTTCCGAGAATTCAAGAATAACTTTGTGAATGAGCGCATGGATTTTGTACGATGTGCTTTCTCCTCGTGTTTTTGATATTGCTCCAAGAACGCAAAGCTACGTGGAGATTTCCACTTCGTTCTAAAGAAAGATCTTAAAGTCATCTTGTTGCGTGTAAGGTCGAGTTGTTCTACTTGGCTGTGGTATGCAGTAAGCTACACTGCATTTTCACTGTCCACAAGTGTCTCAGTTGTTTTGCCATAAAGATTCTTTCTCTGTAGAGCTTTGTGTGCCATAAGTACATCATTTCGAACTTGCTTGCTAAAGGATTTATAACATAATCAGAACAGAACGTAGTAGAATCTCAAAAAATTCTACAATATGAATTTTTGTCTCCACAAATTTTAACATAAATCATCTTTAGGAATTAGACTTCTGAAAATAGGTTGTGAAAGTTTAAAAAAAGTGTGTGTTTTATACGCCGTGCGCAATTCACGATTTTACGGATGTTTTCTGTGCACGAAACATCTTTTGCACACGACTAAAAAAGTAGTATACGCAACATGCGTACAACGTATTCCTAGTGTGGGCTTTTACTTAACACTTTGTTAATTTGCTACCGGGAGAATAAATCCTCGGAGTGATTCACCTAGGTATTTACGCCTTTATCTCACTCCCTGCGCCTAACATGCACGCTTTGGGCTATTGGCATCCTCACCCCGCACGCATGCAATTATCCCTCTCAGAAACCTCCCCATTCAATGTCTGGGTCGGGCCGCCCTCCCAGCTCAGAGCTACTCATAGAACACTGGCTACGCACAGATCACAGAGCTACTGGCTTTCCAGGCCAGTACCGGAGTGGAAAACAATGCGCCGGGACAAGTCCCTCCTCTATGTTCAGAGTACTGGGCCATTGCCATCTGTGGGCTACCCATCTGAGTACGAGCCAAGTGCCCATCTGTGGGCTAGCCGGGCTAAGGGCTGAGGGGCTCGGGGTCCTCAACCCGTCTCCTCACTGCCTCCATAAGCTATCGACGTGAGTTCCGCCGGAACCTGGGCAACCCTGACAGGAAAGTTCAAGCTCCAAGCTCCCCGTCTGGACTTTTTATATGTGGCTTTGAGATTCGCCACCGGCTGTACAGAGGACTCCACGCCCAATCCCGCTCAAAGGTCGGTGGCGAGCCACCTACTCACTCTCCCCCTTGAAGCTAACGACACGAGTGCTGAGTAACGCCGGTCCGAGTGGACATTGCCTCCTCCACTAAGAGCCTGAGGCCTTGCGACCGTCTGGCCTGCCTTGCGGGGGCAACATGTACACAAGGGGATTCGCGCACTTCTTTCGCAAGTTCATATTTACTAACCAACGTTTCAGTGCGTGGTTAGTTCATGTAGACTAAAACTTTCCCCATTTTAGGAAAAGTTCAAAACGTATCGAACCTAACAATTTGCGGAATTTCTGGAAGAATATTCGGTATGAAAGATTCATACAATACTAGGTTTCCTTGTAATTACGTGCTTTTAAATGTAAATATATCCAGTGGTGAATATTTCCTTGTACTTTCCCAATTTTTCCTTTGAGTTTAAAGAGAGAAGAAGCGCACTTTTCTTCGCTTCCGCTTCCGCTCCGCTTCCGCTGTCAAGGACCCAAAAAATGCATTCTGACTAGACAGCGTGTTAGAGTAAGTTATTTTCTACATATATATATCCGCTTTTGGGTTACCAGAGCCCGACAATAAGAGTTTCTCAGTCCAAAATATTCCGATTTCCTTCGCACGATTACAATACTTTCTCATTACTACGTACGTTGTAAGATGAGAAACTAAAAAATAGCCAATCACTCTCTCAAGATCATTATTATGGTGTGTAGGGTACCGCTATCATCACGACAGTGTTTTCCCCAGCATTAACGAAGCTCATATCGCTTTACTATAACAGTCTCGTCTACTATAACTATCGCTTTACTATAACAGTATAAATCAGTCTCGTCTCTTTAATAACTGTAGTGAAATCTATTGCCTAGCAATAAATGAATTTCGATCATGGTTTTCGACCATCTTCCCTGCGATCTTTAGAGCGATTATTATTATTATTATTATTATTATTATTATTATTATTATTATTGTTATTAATAATAAAGAAAATGAGGACAATGATAGTGAACGACACCTTAGTTTCTTTGTGTTTCTTGGGCCTGGACCGTTTCTGAGCAGACGGTAGCACACACGTCACTTGCTGTTGCGCGGGACTTCGATATTCTTAGATCTTTGGTGTATGGTCGGGGAAGTAGGGCGAGAATGATATGATCCAAAATCGTGGCCAATAGAAAAAATCAGTTAATGACTTTACGCAATAGAAGTTGTGAAGTTTCTAATACATAACGAACAAGAAATGTGGAAATTGCGAAATGAACATCTTAGAAGAACGGTAACACGGAGAACGAAAGGTCCAAGCGTTTAAAATTCTCTGGCTCAGAGACATGCTCTTCAATCATTTCGAACTCATTTTAATAAATCACAGAGGTAGGCTAGTTTCAGTGGCGTCGTGTCTTGGACCAACATCTAACCAAGTACGCGAACCCGAAAGCCGATTGATTATTTTGTATTTCTGGGCGAGACAACTTTTTCTTGTGATGCTTAACATTTTACTTCTGGAACTGATTTAAAATCCTTTGGGGGGGGGGCTCTCAAAGAAAAAAATGCAAAAACGTTTATTAGAAGTTCTGATGTTAAAATAGTTCCTGAAAGAGATTTCGAGATTCGGGGTATTCAGCTGCGGATCCAGGGGGGAGGGCGTGGAGGCATGTCCCCCCAAAAAGGTAAAGAGATTTCGTTTGTTATTTTCCTTTATTTGAAAAAATTGATTTAAAGATTTAGTTGTAAGATTTATGTAATTATTTAAAAATTATATTGTATAGTATCAAACATCCACTACAAAAATAATATACCATAAAACAACATATATATTTATTATTTAACAAAAGTCTATAATGCCCCGCCCCAAAAAACGGTCAGCTAGATCCGCCCCTGGGAGTGCTTTAAAAATTGCAGATCTTTAGAGAGGACTGGGGTCAAATTGATCGCGCAGAACCACATGAGGATTAGGACTGCCATGTCTACGGTTGTAAGATTGTTTTTGGGGAAGGGAGGAAGTAGTGAGATGAGGGAACGATTTGAAAATATTTATTGTACAAAAGTGTGTCACTTTAGAAGCATTAAATCAATTTGTAATAGAATTTTAAAACAAATAGCAATATAATATACCTTCATGACATCCAATCCCAGACAATTCAAGAAATCTTGCACTTCTTTCTTCTTAGAAGATAGTATGTCATATGGCAGACCTGCACAGCATTTTGCACTTTCACTGACCTCAGGAGCTGCGTGCGGGCAACTCGGGTGCAAATGAAAAAATCGATGAAGGGTGGGGATGAGACCCAATCTAGGAGTGGGGACCACCAATCAGAATGCGCAATTCGAAAGATAGCGCGTAAATTTAAAGAGCAATCGGCAAGAACATGACGGTCATATACAGTTCAAGTAATATTGTCTTTTGTATTACATTGAAAATGTTTGTTCTCGGTATATGACAGGGCGAAATATGAAACTACAGGCGAATTATACATATTAGATTTTGACACCAAGTATTATAATTGCTTGTAGAGCTTATAATGTCATTCGCTTTCCTACGATGTAATCACAAATTTAGAGTTTGTGCTAAACACAAAATTTTGATACTGAGTTGTTTTTTGTTCGACGATGACGGCAATAAACTATTTTTTTATTAACTATGTTTAATTGAATAAGAAGGTTCTCTCAAAGCAAAAACATATTGTTCTTAAAAAAAATCATGATTATTTTCTGTTCTAATTTCTGACAAGAGTGTAGAGTCGTTTACGAGATCGTATAAAAATATAAAGTCCTTTGCATTCTATTTAACCAATACCCATGATTATCTTATGATTGTCCGTAACATATCGTCACAAAAGTTTGCTCGTTGATCTCTTTTATTCAGTTTCATAATAGGGAAAAATGGTCAGAAATGTGCTTATTAAACATTACCCTTCTTGGAATTACCACATATTCTATTTTTATGTCAATCTTGATGTGAGATATTGCTCTCATGATTTTGTTCATTTTTCTATGATTTGGAGATTATAACATTCCTGGTGCTGGTGCTATTGCTTTAAAATATTGCTTAAGAGTTACAATGAGCATCTTATTTTCTTTAAAAAAATTAGAAAATGAAAATACATACAGTGGTGGTATGAAACCGAAAAATATGTGAACCGTGAAATATGAAACCGAAAAATTAAGAAAATGACAAAAAAAATGTAGTTTGTGCGGTGATAGATGGCAGCTGGCAAAAAAGAGTATGTGGCAATTCCCAATAGCTAGCGAAGACCCAAGGAAATAGAAAACTAATACGGGAAAGTCTGTGCTATTCTGAAGCACCACTAGTTCCTTCATTGAAAAATATTTCGCCGCTCTCATTGGCTCGTTGGTTAGCGTGCTCCCTTTCCACCACGCAACCTCGGGTTCGATTCCCAGCCGAGGAAAATTATATATGTTCGCTTTCCTTACAAATGCCGAAGTATCGATTGCTGTGTGCCGATGAGAAATCCCACCCTAAGGTTAAGATGACCAGTATAAACGGTGAAGGGATATCTTCATGCTAACCACACCAACCTCTTATCCTATGGCCGAGAGGCTGGGTCACTGCCGGTCGGCCAAGGCCCGTAGCGGTCTGTCGAGCCAAAGAACAGGATGAATATTTCTTCTTTCCGTTAACCACATATAAGTTGTTTAAGTTGATAATTGGTACTTCAGAATAATATCTTGCGTGAAAGAGGCGAAAATTAAATGTTCATAATTTAAATGTGTAGATATCGATATTCGAAAACAAGAGTTTTTGGTGTTTAAATCAATTAGTTTGCACATAAAACAATTAAAGTCGGTACACAAATTTAAGTTTAAAGTAAAATCTTTTCTGCTGCAAAACTGTTTCTATACAATTAGAGACTATACTGATCGTGAAAAAGAAAAATAATGTTTAATGTAACAAAACAAAGATATATAATGAATTAGTTTATGTTTGCATTGTATACATTTAAAAAAATATTTAATACGCCTGTAACAAGTAATGTACTTCAGCCTCCGGGTCAATGACCCCCATCTCGATCAGGTTTTTGTCCAGTTTCCCTGATCCATAGAGCAAATGCTGAGATGGCCCCTTGTTTTGCTTCTGGACGTAAATGTAGCTTCACTGTGCGCACGTTTTGTTGAGCACTCCTTTTGCTTGTAGTTCATTTACAGTTGAAATTGATTTTCTATAACTCGGGAAAAAACATTTTTCAAATATCTTTATTTTTCTAATATAATTATTTTCTAAATTAATTTTTTCGTTTTCTTTTTTTTTTTTTTTTTAAATAAACTTCTGGCCCTCAAGAAAATGTGCGCAGATAAATTTCTTTCCCCACACGTCATATACAGTTTTTACTGTTTTTTTGACTAAATAAATAAATAAATAAATAAACATTGGCACTTGTTAGTCCATTGTGCCTCTCAAGTCATTGTGCCCAACTGCTCTTAGCTTTGTTACATGGTCGAAATGAATAATTTCACAAGAGTTAAGAACACGTTTCTTTACTCACGTCTTCATTCAGGCTTAAATCAACAACATTTGCGTGCCAAGCGTCAGTCGCCAAGACTCGTTTCTAACATTTCCAAAGAATTGAAACAGACATTACATGAATAGCCACTTATAACGTAATTAACAAGGTTCTAACTTTATTTATCAAAACCCAACATTAAATAATGGATTAACATTAACACTAAACAAATCTTCAATAAGTATGAATTTGCAGATGGTCAACTTAAGCTGGACATTTTGTAACAGTACGTACTGATTAAAAAATCTCTAATACTCTATAACATCGCGTGACACTCATTTTTGGGCATTATCTTAAAGAATGATTCTTATGAGAACTCGTTGATATTACTTTCCCGTATACGTACGTATACACGGAGTGATATACGTAGTATAAGGAAAGTTATGTAATGCTGCGCGAAAAAAATAGCCAATTTTCGGCGGAAAAAAATTAATTGCCGGGCCGTGAAAACGAATAAGTGGATAAAACCAGTTGCTAAATTAAGAAACAAAATCCCGTAACACATGGTGTAGCCAGAAACCCTGTTTTCTAGGTCCTTGATACCGAAAACTCAATTGAAAGGAAAACGTCCGTCTGTCCGTCCGTCCGTCCGTCCGTCCGTCCGTCCGTCCGTCCGTCCGTCCGTCCGTCCGTCCGTCCGTCCGTCCGTCCGTCCGTCCGTCTGTCCGTCTGTGAACACTGCTAGCCCCTAAACCATACGTACGATTTCTTCCAAAATGGATATTCCCCGGTCGATCTGATCCAAATGTTTTCTTTAAACTTTTAGTAGGGATAGTGGTAAATGTAATCTATCAGATGACATAAGAGCCATATTGCTCTATAGGTTGGTAGTTTCAAAAATTACAAAAATGTAAATTTTTTTACTTGTCTCTCACGTCCTTAATATTTACATTATCGGCGATTTTTTCACATTATTATATTTACGAGTATATATGCTTTAAATAATGTCAAGTAAAGTTTTTCGAAAACACTACCGTTTTCTGTGAAAAGTAGCTCAAATTTCGGCATTTTCAGAAATGCTCAAACGCAATTTTCTCGTATATGGCTGCAATTTTTTTCTTGAAACTTTTGTAACGGATAGTGCTAATTACACTCTTTAGTATAGCGTAAAGTTTATTTTGAATTATTTTTTTGTTTTTTGAAAAATTATATAAAAGTAAATTTTTTGAAAGATCTCTCACATCTTTAATATGCAGATTATCTGCAATTTGTAAAGATGATTATATTTGTGAGTGTAAGTGCTTCAAATAACTTCAAATAAAGTATTTTGAAAACTCAAAAATTTTCTGTGAAAATGAGCTTCAAATTTCGCATTTTTAGTAGTGCTAAAACGCCATTTTCTCTTAAACGGCACATAATTTTTAAAAGAAAATTGCCATTTACGGCTAGGTTTTTGTGTTCTTTAATATTCTAAAATTAATGTTTCTGTTCTACCAATAGGAAACCGAAAAATTAAGAAAATGACCAAAAAAATGTACTTTTGGCTATGATAGATGGTAGCTGGCAAGAAAGAGTATGTGGCAATTCCGAATAGCTAGCGAAGACCCAAGAAAATAGAAAACTAATACGGGAAAGTCCGTGCCATTCTGTAGCATCACTAGTTTATGTAGGTCATAACGCGTAACACTCCACTATTTCACTGTTTCACCAACCGAATTGTTGTCAACCAATATTGTTCTGTTTTATTTTATTCTACTCTGAAACTTTTTTAATTTTCTGCCTGTTCGACTGTACAAGTTTTCCAGGGGTTTTAAAATTCAAATTAATTGGCTTATTAGAGTTGATCACTCGCACGTTAATTGGTCCTTATTGTGAGGGCAGAATGAGTATTATAAGTTATGGTTATTGACAGAAAGTGTTTATATTTTAATACTGTTGTGGAAAAGAGAAGTAGTGTGTTGGTTGTGTGTTGTAGTTTGTAAGTGTAGGGAAAATGAGTATCTATGGAGGTCTGAATCTGTCTTTGGGGAATCGGGATTTAATTCTGCGAGGAAATGTGTATAATTGGCCAAGATTAAAAGTTTTATGTTACTGTATATCTGATGACGTTTTAATGCTGTGCGAAGCCGCTTAAAATTTGTATACTGTGTTAGAATGTTTCTTTTGAGTGCATCCAAATAGTGAGGAAGGTGTCACACTGACGAGGCAGTGCAATAATGTTTTGTTACATGACTTTTGGTATTATCTTTACTCGAGTTTGCATTAACAAGGTACTTTTATTTTAATATCGTTTTGTACACGAGTTTGTTTTTTTTAATTTCTTCGCCTCATACATTCGAAAAGGCAGAGTGAAATTCTCGTTTTTGAATACAGGATATGATTTCTTCAGCTTTTAACAGTGTTTCTTAATTTTAGAATACAGTGAACAACAAGTCATTTCTCTTGCCCTCAAAGGACTTCACTTGACGTAAATTTTATATAACGTCCGATTACACCAATGTTGATTATTTTGGCATATCGATTCAAGTTTTAAATATAACTCCCCTTAATTGCTTGTCCTGTGCGAAGTAGGGAGTTGCGCAAAGCCAAAGAGGCGAGAGAAAGGCCCCTTCCAACCTCCGTGTGGCTTCTGGCAAGGTGGCTCAGGCGTGGGACGTGCAGCTCCCAACTACTAGCGCCTCTCATTAATAATTTGAAAGAAGAAGGAAAACATGTTTCTTTTCATATTCACTTGGCTGCCTTCTCGAAAAAAATATTTGTTTCGATCTTTGTGCAGTATGCTTGATAAAGAAAGCAAGTTAAGATGAAGTAAATGTGTGAACAAATAGGAAATACGAAAGATGGTAGCAAGCTGTACCTATGAATACATCAATATTTTACGAAACTCGGAAATGATTATTATTTTTTTTACAAAAATATTGAAATCTTCTACTCTTCCTAATTAATTGCTTTAAATTTAACTGTTATTCTTACCAATTTCCTTCTCCGCTATTAGTTTGTACGATCACAGATCTAATATATTTTAGCTAGCTATTATTGAAGGGCTTAATAGAACAAGGGGCTATCTCTAATTGACCTAGTTCTGAGATGTCTTGAGGATTTAATTAGAATTTTCGTAATATAACTCACTACACTTTTAAACCTTTAAACACAGTACACTTGCATTTAAGTCTGTACTGGATTTAATTAACATATTACCCTAAAAGAATAATATTTGAAGTTATATTTAATGCTAATAACTCAATTCGTTTATTTTCATGTGCTTTTCGGATTATACTGTTGAAGAATTTCCGGGAGAGGTAGCTTAGGGCATCAAATGATATGACAGTAGTGTCTCTGACCGGGATGTCCTAGGTTCGAGTCCGATGGCAGGATTTTCGACACTAGCTAGATAGGTCGAATTCAGTCGCTGTCTGGAGGAGAATTGTAGCGATTGATGATTCTGCTCTGATCCTTAATTATTGGTTTCACTGATCAACGCCAGATGAATGCCGGAGCAGTCTCCTAACAAACGGACCACGAGCCGCACGTTATCTTTCTTCCTCTTTTTGTTCTATCCTCACCCCTTGCTCATACACACTTACATGCACTACACTATCACACATGCCGGGAGGCCGGTCTTGAGCTTTCGTTAGAGCTTGCCTCGGCTGGGGCGGTGTCCCGCTGGTGAAACATATCTGGTTGGAGAAAACCCTCTAGTCAACAGGAAGGTCGGCGCCGTATCTCAGTTTCCAGCGGGGGAAAATTACCGCCACTTCTCGAGGAAAAAATACACTACACGTACGGGACTAATAACCTGTAGTTGATGCTCCCGGATCGATCAATCTGTTGAATTATTTTTTCATGTGCTTTTCGGATTTGACCACGTGCGTGGCTGATGTGATTAACACGGGGGAGGTATTGGGTTCGAGCGCTAACGCCAGCCCCGCGTCCCTATGGATCCATTGTGGCTCTGCCCTCCCCTGGGAGGAACAAGTGGCTCTTGTGAAAATTTGGGTCGGCGTGGCGTGAGGAGGGCGAAGACGTTTTATGGCGGACTCCGCCCCAACGCAGTGCCTGCTGACCGAAGCGCCTGCGTCTGGCCTAATGAGAAGGGGCCGGGCAAGGGGGCGCAGACGCGGCACGCGGTGCGATGCTCCGCAGGAATGCAAAATAAAGAGACAACCTAACCTTTTACGATTATAACAGTTTTATGTTTATACGTTTTATGTTTATAAGTCTTTACTTGAGTAGTAAGCATTTTCTTGGTATTATTCTCCTTTTGTTTTTGTTTTTTTTAATTGTTATAACTACTTCTTTCCTTTAAAGTTTGCATTCATAATTTTCTTTTATTGTGGAAAGACATTGATGATGGGATAAATCTCCCGAAAAGTAGTTCTGATTTTTGTATGGTTTTATTTATTTTTAAAATGAAAAGATTTTTACGTGGATTGATTATCTCTATATCCATGTTGTTTTTGTATTAATCTGAACTACCACGAGATTTCTGCTCACACCTTAAAGAAAGTTATTCCGCAAATAATAATAATAATAATAATAATAATAATAATAATAATAATAATAAATGGTCGGAGTCATCGTTGAAGAAACGTTCTGCAGCCCGGACGTTTCTCACGCAGAGAATTTTGTCATTGTGGGCCACTATGACTCCTGCGTCAGTTCTCAAGACGGTGTGTTGCCATTATGTTCAATATATATTAATATTTACACAGTGCACGTATCAGGATGTCAGTATGACATCATATGTCAAACCTTCGGCTTTGGAAAACATTCGGAACAACCATAGTACCTCTATGGGAACAACTGAAGGAAAAAATCCAAGTACAATCCCGAGTCTTTACAGAAAGAATTCGTAATATAGGAATAAATAAGTCTGTAGAGTTTGATGGTATCGCTGAAGAACTGTTTAAAATTGTAGAGGAATAGATGGTCACATACTTGACTCGATATGAAAAAAAAGCAAAAAAACAATTGTAGTGTGCTTCCCCATTGGAAAAATACCATCATGGTTCCAATATTTATAATAGGAAGTCAAAATTGTATTTCTAATTATATGCCGGTAAGTATAACATCTTGGGCTGTTGGCCCTTGAAATGGACTGGTGTAGAAGTTGTGGTTACAGCAGAGGTGACAGAATCAGAAACGATGATATTAGAAAGAAAATGGTTATAAAGAAATCTATCCTCGACGAAATAGAGAAAAAACAAATCGTTTGGTACGGTCATGTTATGCGAATGGCAGATGCAAGATGGCCAAAACGAGTCCTGCATTGGGTACCGACAGAAAGACAGAAAAGAGGAAGACCCAGATTTGCATGGCAGGAGGGAGTGCGAGAGGCTATGATGGCAAGAGAAATGCAAGATGATATATGGTCACACAAAGAGGCATGGAGACTGAGAGCGGAGAAACGGCGAAAGCTGTAGAGCAACTCCGTATTATATGTATATATATATATGTATATATATGTATATATATATATATATATATATATATATATATATATATATATATATATGTAAGTATAACATCTGTTTTTTCAAACAAATGGAACCTGATTTCTGAGTTCTTGCTACTGGAGTGGGGTAAATTAGGTTGGTTATATGAAGGGAAACATGGGTTCCGAAAATCCTTTTCTTGTGAATGCCAAATTATACGTTGTCAAGATATTGCCGAAGCGTTAGGCAAAGGAAAGAGAACAGACACAATTTATTTAAGGTCGCCCCAGAAAACAGCTAGGTCATTGGCGACCACACTTACAAAAATACAGTATTGACAAACGTATTTAACGGTTACAAACACACATATACATAATTATATACATACAAGTACATGGAACATAAAGCACTCGATTGTTAAATACAATTTATTACAAATTAAATACAATACAGACACAATTGTTATAATTTTTTCATAAAATTCCTGCAGAAACTACGACTGAAGTGACAGTGTGTGTGTATGTGTGTGTGTGTGTGTCATAATTCGGATGTTTAGAGAGCTGCCCAAAAAGTTCATTTCGTGATTCTGTATTTAAAAAACACTTGTATGTGACACTCAATATGTCCTTGACTGTGTATATTGAGACGGATTCAAATATCTCAAGATATTTTATTAAAATAATAAATTAAAATATACGTCGATTGCGAATAGTAAATAAAAATAATTTCGTGTAAATTATTTCGTGAACGTGACGTTGCGGATGTAGAAGTCGTGAAGAGCTCAATAAAATTAATCTTTATTGAGTATTTAAATAATTTTAAAAATATTTTAAATAAATAATATTGTAATAAATAATATAATAAATAATAAATATTGTAACGAGAGCATTATTGACATAAATAAAAGAACTCAGAAGGTACAGTATCAAAGGACAAAATAGCATCGAAGAGGCAAGTGAAACAATGAAAAAACAAGATATACAGACGGGTGCAAGATGGGCAGAAAAAATTCATCAGAAACGACGTCGGGACTTAGTAGGCAGCGAATATTAGGCTGTAAACAGAATGAATTTTGTTAAATTTTAAATTAGAACGATTTGCCTCAGTAAGCGGCAAATAATAGGTCGCGAGTATAAAGAATTTTAATGAGTTAAAATTATTTGAGAAAAAGCGCGAAAACACAAATCCGTGGTGGACTAGATGTTGTATAATTGTAGCGACGAATAATTTTCGGACGACCAAATCTTGGACCTAGCAGACCCGTGTAGAAGCCGCAGAAGGAAATTTGGACAGTCGGAACAGCGGTGACAACGCCCAGGACGGAGTTTTCGACGCATCGCCAAGTGTGATGTTTTTTCAACGAAAGGGAAGTGTTCTAAAAATACGAATTTTTAAAGACTTTAAAAAAAGGTAGATGATCAAGGCCAAGAATGTTAAGTAAAAATAATTTAAGTTAGGTATATTGATCAGAAGTGAAGTAATGATATAATGAGGATAAGGAGTGTGTCATTAGTTTTCCATGATAAACAAAATAAGATAAAAAAACAAATAGGTCATTCGTAAATATATATAAAATAAATATTATAAATAAATATATAAAAAAATAAATATAAATAGGTCATTCGTTTGCATAAAAAACAGTAAAGGTAAAGATGTCAGCGTTAGCGTAATTTAAAGAAAATTATTCTTCTTTAGCAGCATTTCAGTTAAATATTTAATTTGTTACGAACCTGAAAGGAAAATATATTATTAAAGCAATAATTACAGTCAGTAATTCATGCACTTCTGTAACTGTAGTAAAAATATCAATTATTATTTATTAGAAGGTGCATGGTAAGAAAACAAGTGGTGTTAAAACGGCACATACTTTTTCCTCCGTATTTTCACGCAAAATTACGCGAAAAACTCACGTTCTCGAAAAATTACATGACCTTTTTTCAAAATATATCTTTAAGGGACAGATTTCATTGAGGGGAAAAATCTCTATCTTCGTAATTGTAGTTGTAAGAAGACGCAAAAAAATTGAATTTTTGTAATTTTCGAAAAATCAGGTTTTTTAACGAACGTGAGTCCTGCACAATTCTCTTAAACGTCCTCCACACAACTCAACAACAAAATTTAATCATAAACGATGGAGCTATGTTTTTGAAAATTTGAAAATGTCCCAGGAGTTTAATGTAAAGTACCCCCAAATTGAAACATCGGTTTCAAATTTAAGGAGCCGCGTCATCAGACAGATCGATTAAGGAATATCAATTTTGGAGAAAATCAACTGAACGGTTTAGCCGCTAGCGTTGTTCACAGATGGACAGACATTTTGCCGAATTCTATTTTTACTTATCAAGAACCCATAAAACATGGGTTCTGGCTACAGCACGCGTTAGAGGATTTTTTTTTCTAAATTTAGCAACTGGATTTATCCACTTTTTCTGTATCAGAGCCCTGTAATAAGTTTTTCTGACGAAAATTCGCCGTTTTTCGCGCAGCATTGCATAACTTTCTCTTCACTCTGTTGGGAGAAAGTAAAACCATCAAATCCAATTTCCCTTAATCATAAAAAGTATTACCAGCCGTAAACTCGTACGAGCGGTTATTTCAGACTCACGAAGAAGTATACAGTGTATTCAGACCCTGAGACAAGTATTTTTGCGCCATCTAGTGAAATTCTTAGCTAGCTAAAATTAAATTAAATATAGACGTAATCAGAAAGAATTATAAATTAAATAAATTAGTAAATAATATGGGAATAAAAGTGAGTATTTCAGTATATGTGAATGAATAGTGTAAAATATATATGTGTATATGGAGCAAGTATCTGAACTGTATATGTGCGTAGGTATTTGTGCAAATGTTGATGTGTATATGAACAAGTTATAAGTGTACGTGTGAGTGGGCATTCATGTTCATGTCTGAGCTTCGGTAAATGAGGGCATAAATGTATATAAGTACGTATACATACGAGTAATTAGATTTAGTGTGTAAGATCTGTTCATAAGTGTACGTACCACATTTTAAAAATTATTATTGTTAATGTGATTTATTATTTTTAATGTATTAAAATGTGTTTAATGTGCTTAAATTATTATAATTGTTAATGTGTGTTATTGGGATTTGCAAAGGTTTCTAAAGGCAGTTCCTGTAGTGTACCACCTTTTGTTTTAATAGCAGTTTTAATAACTGTTTTAATAGCTGCTATTAAAGCAAGTTATTGTTTATTTTACTAGTTTGTATCGTAGTTATAGTTTATTTTATTGCTAAGCTATTTATAGCGTAGTATATTTGCTTTTCCTAGTTATAACATAGCATATATTTGATTTTATTGTATGCAAGTTATAGTTTATTTTATTGCTTTGTATCGTAAATATAAATGTGTGTATTGTAAATCTATAGGCTTACAGCTACCACTAGCAATCAGCCAATTGTTGCCAATTATTATTATTATTATTATTATTATTATTATTATTATTATAATTTTTTCACTCTCTGCACTAGGTGCAGGAACATTCACCAGACCATTGCTGGTCTAGGCTCGGTAGATCTCACAGATACACGAACGAATGTTACTCTTGACATTTCAATCAATCGTGTCCCAATCAGGCGTACATCTCAGGAATTCTCTTACTATTCTGCATCTGTCCAGTATTACTGCTTCCTGCATTTGCTCTACGCATGAGAATGGTAATTCCATCACTTGAATTGCACGTACCCAGAGACGGTTGAACATGTGTCAACCACCTGTTAGAAACTTTAAAATCTATGTTCTGGCATGATAGTTCATTGGAGTGTATACCAGGTAATTATTTTCGACACCACTGTTGCATCAGGCTTTCATGACTTGTGTGTTCTGGTTGAAGCAGCATTTGCAAGATTTAAGGGAGTGATACTGAAATCAGCCTCTACTATAGCCTTATGCAGTGTCGATGTTTCTGCCCTCTCAAGAAAGTACTTTCTCATAAGAGAGATTGGTTGTCATTACTGTTGTTATATTTGTAATGCCTCGACCTCCTTTATCACGAGGTAGATTGATCCTCTCAAGAGCAGATTTACAATGATGATATCGATATTGGGTCTTTTGGGTTCTTACATATCTATCCATTGCTTCGAGGTCTGTCTGACTCAATTTTATTAAACCCATTGAGTAGATGATCACAGGAATAGCGTGTGTTTATTGCAGTGGCAAGATTTCGCGAATTCAAACATGTTTTAAGAAGATTTGTGAGTGGGTCCTTAAATGATGCGGTTATAAGTTTCTTCATTTTCGAGTGGGCTATTTATTGTTCCAGACTGCTCTATACCAGTTACTTATCCACTTCATCATATTCTAGCAATTTAATAAGATCGCTTCTTTGCGTCTCGTATTCCAGTCGCCTCGTCAATTTGCCACGTACCACGTTAACCGTTGTACACTTTTGTATTCCAAAACACATTCCGATGTCTTCGGAGAATGTTTCGATGAAATTGAGGAGCTGCTTCAAGGAACTTGCTGTTGATGCATTTAGCTTGATATCATCCATTTATGCCAGTTGGGAAAGTCTGTACGAGGAGTGCTGACTCTTTATCTCATAGCCATATTTACAGCTGTTAAGGATGGTGGATAACCGGTTCAGAGCCAAGCAAAAACCAAAGTCGGTTCAAAGAATCTCCTTGGAAGATACCTCGGTTGATGTCAAATTTATTATTATTATTATTATTATTATTATTATTATTATTATTATTATTGTTATTATTACTATTTTCTTCGTGAGTTGGCCGTCTCGGACAATGCAGTCATGCACCTGCACTTACCGGGGCTCAGTATCATTTATCTCGTGGCATGTGCTAGTGCATGTGATTCATCAGGAGATTAGCATTAAGTCGGATCCGACGTTTTATTCTCCGGGGTTGCTAGTCCTGGGAGATGGAAGAAGGAATGATGATAATGAAGTATGAATGGATGACACACACACATACACATACACAAACATAGCCATGCCTGAGGCGGGACTCGATCGCGATCCTTCCGTCCGAGATAGCCACGGCAGTTCTGGATTAGCGATCTCGGCTATTCGGACCGGCTATTCTTGTTGTTGTTGTTGTTATTATTATTATTATTATATTATTATTATTATTTTATTCTTCACAGTTTTTACTGATCGGTAAGTCAACCACTCATAGGTATGATGGTCAGGTGCGCGGTTGCTTTATTGAAGATTCAGATGGCTCAAACGGTATATATTCTGCGTATTATATATACTTCTGGCATCCAAGTGAACACGCTCTAGTGCTCGAAGTGTCATTTTCGGGATCACTCCTGTGCCTGTTATTATTATTATTATTATTATTATTATTTTCCATTACATCACGACTAAAGATCTTTGAGTCGGCTGAATATAAAATCTACTCCAGGTTGCAACCAGCTACCTAAGGAGCAGATCCGGTGACTATCAGTGCCTCTACAATACTTTACGCAAAATGTGGGCTGTTCCAAATACAGCAATTTCTTGTACTTCCCAGTCTTTTGAATTACCGGGGAGTTTAGACAAGTTCTTACTCAAATTTTGCGGAACAAATCCAGAGCTCCGATAACTATCGGGACGACCTGTGCTTTTACGCCCCACATTCGGCTGATCTCGATTTCCAAACTCTTGTATTTAAGACGTTTCTCTGCCTCCTTGGTAATGACGTTTTGATCGCATGATTATTATTATTATTATTATTATTATTATTATTATTATTATTCCTCTAATTCACGAATAGAGATGTTATGTGTCGGTTGATGATAAAGTCTACTTCGGGTTGCAACCAGCTTCCTAAGGAGTAGATCTAGGGACTGTCTGTGCCCCTACAATACTTAGCGTAAAATGTGTTCCAAATAAAGCAATTTCTTGCACTTTCCAGTCTTTTGAATGACCTGGACGTTTAGCCAAGTTCTTACACAAATTTTTCGTAACAAATCCCAGAGCTCCGATAATTATTGGGACGACCTGTCATTTTACGCCCCACAGTCGGCTAATCTCGATTTCCAAATTCTTGTATTGAAGACGTTTCTCTGCCTCCTTGGTTACGACGTTTTGATCACAAGGCACAGCAACATCTACAAGTAGACATGATTTTTTCTCTAAATCCAGGATAACAATATTCGGTTTGTTTGCTGATATCGTGCGATTCGTTTGAATTTGTTGGACGGACAATATTTTAAAGAATCCAACAAATGTCACCGGGTTTGGTGCATGTTCGTACCACTCGGGGAATATGTGTGGAACTTCGAGAGCGGTACAGATCTGCCAATGGAGGAACTAAACATCCTGTTTTGTCTCTTCAAATATTCGGTCTTTGTTAGAATTGGACAAGCTGTGACAATATTATCAATGGTTTCTACTTGCTCCTGGCAAATGCGGTATATTTTATCTTGGGAAATTTTGAGAACCGCTTTATCATAATGTGTTCTCAAGGCCTGATCTTGGGCAGCTATTACATGTACTTCCAATTCTGGCTTCATTCTTCCCCTTTTGAGCCACATAAATGATTGATCTTTATTGATCTGTACCCTGTCTATTCGTTTCAAAAATTGTCCGTGGAGTGGTTTATCTCTCTACAATTTCTTTAACATTTTTTGTGTCTCACATTTCATGATAAGTAGCATCAGAAGTTCAGTGTCTCTGTCATTTTGAGTGTCTTGCACAGTCTTGTTCGCAATGCTTCTTGCTACACTTACAATGCCTGTTTCCCATTCTTCGGTCAGGTTTAATGACCTGCCTCATAAGAGGGTCATATTAATAGATAGATGGATATTGTTTATTTAGCCTTCTCGGCTATTTTTACATAAAATACATATTTACATACATTGCTTTACATCAATAAGTATACTCTATTAACTATTTACAAAATGAATTTTCTACTTTTATGTGTTTTTATAATTTTTCTTTTAAATTCTTTAATTTTTTCACAGTTTTTTTATTTCTAATGGTAATTTATTATATAATTCAATTCCTTTGTCAAACAGTCTATTTTTTGCCTGTTCAATTTTACTAAAATTAATCACTAAATATACTTGTCTTGTTTCCCTTGTTGTTTTATCTTTCACTCGTTGGAGTTTGTTTACTAAATCTCCTGTTATTTGGTTTTTAATTAATTTAAAATAAAAATTAATGTCTTGTACTGATTCTCTCTTTTATTGACATAAATTCGAGTGTCTAGCACGTCTACCACTGGAGTGTATTTATTGCATTGAATTATTACCCTCATGGCTCTATTTTGTTGTATTTGAAGTTTTTTAATTTCACTTTTTTTGGGCTCCAACTAGTATTGTTGCATAATAATCAAAATGTGATGCAATTATGGATTTATATATCAAACATCTTGTATAGCCATTTATATATTGCCCAATTCTGTTTAACATATTAATCTTTTTCCCATGATGACTACATACTTTCCCATCCCGACTATTCTATTGTGACAGGAAGCTTCAATTTGTCTGAGGCCTCTACCTCCTTCCTTACGTGACACAAAGTGTATGCCCAGCTCGACGGTGGGCGACATGATACATTGTAAGCAATTTTCTGCTTTTTCGATTCATAATTCGAATTTCTTGCTCAGTCCAGTCCACTAGTCCGAAACTGTAGTCGACTACAGGGACCGTCCCACTACTACTAACTGCAGATATTTTATTCCTGTAGTGCAGAGGGGACTGCAGGACCAGTCTCACTCTACTGTAATACTCCCTGCAAATTCTCTCTTTCATTGTGTCGTTCGTGACGGTCTCACATTCTTCAATTCCCAGATATTTTTAAGTTTTATTTGGCTCAAGATATTGAATCACAGTGTGCATATCAACTTCAATGCTCTCTGAAGTTGTCACTTTGAGTCTTTAAATTATTTTTTGCACATTTGTCAAGACCAAACTTTCTCATCATGGTCACTGCAATTCAATGTTATCAAGTTATCTTTTACCTAGCTTGAAAAACGTATCATGACATGACTTGTTGATACATGGATTGAAATGCTTCTTTTATGTTTCCCGAATGTTTTTGTAGAATTAAATTGTGATAAAACCTTCAGTCCTGTGGCATTAAAAGTATTCGTTATATTTTGCTCGCCCCAAACATCCACGTGCCTTAGACTACAGGTGGGTTGGGCAATACTGTCCTGTGCATAGGCAGGTTGCCAGGGAAAAAGCTACGCTCACGGGCATCCGAAGGAACATGCCCACTTTCCTAACCTATTTTGCTCCTATGCTCTAAGTCAGCGTGTGGGACATGGCACGTGGCGCATGGTGTGCGCGCGGCTGCATAGATATTTTTTATTTATATTATTTATCACGATATGCTAAGTCTCAGGCATTCAGTCCGAGGCTATTAGGGGCTTCAAAACTGTAGTGAGTTATTCATTTTAAATATGACTCAATACGTTTGTATTATTTAAAACAATGTTGTGAAGATGATAGAATGAAGAGAAATAGCGGATACCTATAGCAACGTAATGCCCCTTATGTACCAACATATTAGCAAAGTATTTTAATCATTTTATAGAACCCCTCTGTAAATGTTGTATTTTATTGAAATTAATTTAGAGAAAAATCTTAAACTGCGGGTGATACAAATAATGATTTGAGTATGTTTGTATTATATACAGAACAATTGAATGAAGATTACTTCGTTTATATTTTATCTGAGTTATCATTAATTTTCCATTCAGAAAAGGGAAGATGTCAGTTGTTATTTACAGTGGATTATTCATATATCGATATTCAAGAATGCTAACGCCAATTTAAAGCTTTCACGAGCAATATCATATTTTCTGTAGCATTTACTAAAAGTAATTTGTTAGGAAAAATCATACATTTAGAAATTCTGTTTTAAGCAATCATCTCAGATCTCGATCCTTTTTTAGGAACCCCCTTACAAAGGAGAATTTATGGTTGGGGAATGCAAAATTTAATGAACCTGGGAATGACGTTAGTCTCTCACATGTACTTATTCGTATGGAACGATGGCCATGGATTTACAGAGACACGTCGAAATATCTGGCACGTACGGCCGGACTATCAAATGACAGAACTGAGCAAGCAGGAGAGAGAGAGAGAGAGAGAGAGAGAGAGAGAGAGCTTATAAGAAGACTTCGGAAGTACTAGGAGTATGCGAATGCAGGCCATGGAGAAGATAAAGAATAAGAGAAGGAAGAAGAAAAATAAAGGTAAAGTATTTCAACACCAGCAATGCGGTAGCCAGGCTTTGTACGAAATTCCTTTCATAGAAATATATAAAGCTTAAGACGGAGGAATTACGAAGGGAAGACGTCCTCTGACGAGGAGAAGTTGTATACTTGGGTTTTTATTTCTTGGCGCGTGGGGTCTTGTCTTCATGATGGAATATCTCATGACATTTCGCGTCTTTCTCGGTCGTGCCGCTAGATGTCGCATGATCGCCATCACTGCTCGATACGGTCGCGATCATGAGACGTCTAGCGGCACGACCGAGAAAGACGCGAAATGAAGTGAGATGTTCCATCGTGAAGACAAGACCCCACGCGTCAAGAAATAAAAACCCAAGTACAGGAGCCGCCTGCGCGCAGCCGCGCCTCCACTGGCCCCCGGCCTCGTCCACGGCCCCGTCCACGGCCCCGCTCGGCGCTGCGTGCCAGCCAGCGGCGCTGTCGACGCCTGCTCCGTTTCATCACGATGGGCAATGCGCGGCCCCGCTGCAACGGCCACACAAATAGCAAGCGCGCGTATTTATTGGAACAGCGTAACGCTTCGCCCGGGAACCCACACCGGCCGCCTCTCCTCCACCCGCGCCTCTCACCGGCCTCCGTCCTGCCCCCGCCCCGCCACCTCCCCGTCACCGCCCCCTTTTCCGCCCGCGCCTCCGCCCGTATCTCTGAGCCAGCCTTTCCCCGCCTCCACCCCTTTCCCTGTCTCCGTCCTCGCCTCCGCGCTCGCCTCCGCCCCCGCCTCCGACCCGTCTCTGACGCCGCCTCCGCCCCTGCCGCCGCCACCCCCCATCCTCCTCCGCCCCCACCCGTCTCTCCACTCTCCTCCTTCCACCGTCCCCACCTACACCTTCGCCCTCGCCTCCAGCCTCTGCCCCTCCCACACTTCCGTTCCTGCCACGGCAGCAACCCCTCCGCTCGCCTCCATCCTCAATCTGTCTCCGCCCTGCCTTTCCCCAATCTCCGACCCCCTCCCGCTCCCTCCTCTGCCTCTCTCTACCTCCTCTCTTTTACCCTCTTTTCGAATGTTCAGCTGCCTCTACCACCTCCCCCACACGCGCCCCGTCGCTCATCTGCCTCTTCTTCAACCCCTTTCTCCCCACCCGCGCCACGCCAAGGTCTCCGCCACCGCTCCCGTGCCGCCCGGACTTCGCCTCTTGGGCCTTCTCCGTCACCGTCTACGCATCTAAAGACGAACCTGTGTAAACTAGCCCGCACGGCATGCACAGAATTTGCGCACCCTTTTGCGAAAACAGGAAAAAGTTACTTAATTATTGATATTAAAAACCTAATAATGTAAAATTATACCACGCATTGCATAATGAATATAATATTTACCAACCATCTTTA
Organism: Acheta domesticus; assembly: GCA_031308135.1. Classification (NCBI taxonomy): domain Eukaryota; kingdom Metazoa; phylum Arthropoda; class Insecta; order Orthoptera; family Gryllidae; genus Acheta; species Acheta domesticus. The sequence goes on along the minus strand of JAHLJT010009419.1, from coordinate 101,669,884 downwards.
TTATAATGGTTTCGTTGATGAAATTAAACAAAATAGCTCTACATATATAATCGTACTTAAAAATCATATGCATTCTTTTACATTAAATCGTATCTAGAGCAATTATATCTTACATTTATTATACATTTTAACTGTTTAATAAATGTATACTTAGTCCTAATATGTTCGTAGAAATAATTACAGTTTTCTAATGCTCGAAATGAATAAGGGCAATAAGCAAAGAAATGAAAATTTCCTGATCCTCTCTCCGTCGATAGTGCACATTAAAAAGAAAAAGACAAACAAGTATGCCAGTGTGGCAATAGCGAATTCTTAAGGAGCTCTCACACAAGAGAGACCGGGAGAGGTGGCTGAAGACATCAACTGATGTCACTGCAGAGCCTTTGGCCGGGAGGGCCTAGGTTCCGACGATGAAAGGGTTTTCGGCACTAGCTAGATAGGTAGGTCGAGTTCAGTCGACATCTGGAGGAGAATTCTAGGCTGCTCTGATTGGTGGTTTTTCGTAGTTTCTCCGATCAACTCCAGGCGAATGCCGAAGCATTACCCTAGCAAACGGGCCACGGACCACGCGCGATCTTTCTTTCCCCTTCTTGTTCTTTTTTCAGCCCTTACTTACACGCACACACACACACACACACATACACATACACTTACATGCACTTCACTACCACACATGCCGGGAGACCGGTCGGAAGCTTAGAGCTTGTCCTGGTTGGAGTAGTGCCCCACTGATGGGAGTTAACTGTTTGGGGAAAACCCCTTTAGCCGACGGTAGACGGATCTCACCATCCAGCTGGGAAGATCACCGCCACCCCCAAGGAAAAATGCACTACACTTACAGGACTCATAACCACAGCGGTTGACACTCCCGGAATCACCAACATCTGTCACAAGAGGCTGCGAAGACCGCTACTTCAAATGGACGCACAGCGCCGCTCTCGGCGCGGACCGACTTAAATTATCCTCCTCCAGAGGCTCCTTAAATTATCGCTCCTCCTCCACTGGCTGCGTCGAGGCACAGAGTGAGTTTTGTCCCTTAGCCTCCACGGTTCTAGAGGGAACCACCGTTTAGGACCTATGCCTTAGGTGGTTGTTTCCAACGCCCGCTGCGTAGGTGGTCGGTTACAATACGCGCCCCACCGCCTCGGGCTGTCTCGTTTTCCACATGAGACCACCATGGTACCGATCGGTTGTCCCCTATCCGTCACCTGATTAGGTTCGAGTATCCTTTCACTAAGCATGTTCTTGCTGTACATTACAATCTTTGCCTATAGGACCCTGACGTCTTGGTCTGGTATTAGGGGACACACGACTGCTTCTCGGTAGTGTCAGCTGCAGCTCGGAGGCCCATACTGCACGCGACATGACGGCATACGTCGCGGCGGGAAGACTGGCGCTGAAGGGGTGGCGCTGTTCAGGTGCAGCGCGCAAACACCTCGCTCTACGACACTAGGACGAGCGAGTAAAGGAGGAGCGCGGTCAGAAAGGTGATGCGAGGTGAGTGGGAGCGCTCACCGTCTCACAGAGGTAAACATCCATGCCAAGTTACCCGCTGAGTGAGCCCAGAACCAGAACCATTGTGAGAGCGTAGGCTTCCGCGGTCGGAGGCAGTAGCTGCTGGGTGCCAATGTTGCCATTCTGCGACCTTTCTGCGACCAACCATTCTGCGACCGACAATGTTGCCGTTCTGGGTGCCACAAGGCCGCCATTCTGCGACCTTCGTCAGGGCGAAAGGCATCCTAGTACGCGGCGGATCAAGGACAGCCAAATAGCTACAGTATTATCATTATGTTTGCAGCGAATCCGTCCAGGAGGTCCTAATATTCAAATACCGGCGATGGAGGATTTTCGACACTATCTAGGTCGAATTTAGCCGCGTTTGTGGAGGAGAATTCTTGCAGTTGGCTGCTTTTATCGCTCGTGTAACGTAGAAATTTGTCCCTATACAGCAACTGGGTACACTTGATATGACACTAGAAAAACAGGCAGAATTCTTTGAGTAGTCGAATTGGCTGGGACTAATGAATCTCCGATCCATGGGCAGTGGATTGAAAGTAAGATGCACTAAAGGTTTTCATAAGTAGTGGCGGAACTCATTACTTTCACGTTTGTAAGACGTAAAGTCTTAAAATAAATTATATTTTTGAGAAATGGTTGTTCTTTCTGAAGATTGGTTGGAGCAATTTGCGAATTGTACCGTTTAACAAATAACGTTCCTGAAATTGAGATGTTAGAATAGTTTTCTGTCGTTTCCCTGATCAAGATCGAAATCTCAAAAAGTTTTCAGCGAAAACAGGACTTACAGGACCAAGTTTTACTATTCTATAATATTCTTGGTCATATTTCAATTTTGCCATTAGAGGACCGGAAAATTAAAAACAATGTAAAAAATATCCTAAAGGTTCTAACAGTTGGCAGCTGAGAAGAGGTTGGGATACAACCGAAAAGATAGCCCAGATTAAAGAGGCAAGGCAACTAACTAGTACGAGAAAGTTTGTGCCATTATCTAGTACTACTAGTTTAAAATAGACATTCATTTTATTCATTACCTCCTCACTTTTTTCAAGTCTCTTGGAACCTGTTATTCCAGCGCAGTACACGTCCTTCTCAATTGATCTTATCTATCCACGTGCCATTGTAAATTTGCAGGCCAGGTGATATTGCAAATTGCTATCTTTTTCATTGCTTTTTGACATTTCTTTTGATAATTTTAGTCGAGTAATGTTCAATTTTGTGAAATTTTTATTGCAATTACTATGAAGGTAAATGAAATTGTAATACACTAGAAAACAGGTTCAGCGTAAAATATTCAATGTAGATGTAGTGGATGCAGCGCGGTGTGAGGTCCGTTCTGCGAAGCGACTACATACAGGGTCAGATCAGGTTTCAGGGGATTGTTTCTTAGGGGCAAATGAAAGGCAATGCACTTGTGAATAAATTAAATTTAATTCTTGAAATATTGATTAGTTTTACAAGTAAATAGTTAGGCAGTAAGCCGGAGGACCAATGAATGTTTATGATCAAAGGTTTCTTCTTTCTTGAAGTTTACACTTACAGTTTGATGACGGTACAGCAAACACCAACCCAGGTCAGACGGCTGAGTGTGTGCCGTCGGTAGAAATGGGCTGCGGATGTTGCGGTTGGTAGGCTGATGTCACCATGGGCGCGTACTCGCGTGCTGGAGCGGCCCGTACTGTTGATCACGGCCTGCTGGCCGCGCCGATTGATTGCCGGAGCCTTGATAGGCAGAGCAAGGACAGCTGACTCGTTCGCAGGCTGTCCGACGAGTAGAGTAGTAGTTGTAGCAGCAGTAACAGTAGTTTGACGTAGAGTGACTGCGTAATAGTAGCAGTGAGATTGACTGAAGAGTGACTGCGTAATAGTAGCAGTGAGATTGACTGAAGAGTGACTGCGCAGTAGTAGAGTTTTGACGTAGAAGTGTGACTGCGTAGTTTCACATAGTAGTGAACAGAGCAGTAATTGTAGCAGCAGTATAGTAGTTTGACTTAGAAGTTCGACATAGCAGTGACAGAGTTTGACATGGTAGTTTCACGTAGTAGAAATGACATTGAAGAAATGACATTGAAGTGCCTGCGTAGTAGCAGCAGAGTAGAAATGACTCAGAAGTTTGACATAGCAGAGTTTGACTGATAGTTCGACATAACAGTGGCGCGTGGGAGCGAAGTTGCCGTATTTATTTGAACGTATGTTTCTGAGTGCAGAGGGGGAAGAGTCACGTGACAATTGCAGCTAGCCTATGAAGTACAGTGAGACGTAGTGTGCCACAAGAAATGCTCGCTATTCGTTGTTATGTTTTGAAGTGTGTCACGTGACTTGTGATGGCACTGGCTGTGCCCGCGATGGCTGCATCTCATTAGCAAGGTTTGGTATTTTCTCACGGGAACCGCGATGCTGGTTGAGAGTAAGGGGCGGTGAGGCGGGGCGCGGTCGCGGTCGCGGGCGCGGGCGCGGACGCGGCTGCCTAGCAGATGCGTTCGTTGTCGGCGAATTCTAACGCCTGTATTGGGGCGGGAGGCACGTAGCGATATCTGGAATGTTTGTAAATATGTCTGGCCGCCGAAGTCTGAGAAAAGCAGGTAAAAGGCTAATGGCTTGAGGGCCGCACGCCCGCCGGGGGAGGCCGAGCCTGCCGCCCCCTTCCCCGGCTTACAGTAAGTACGCGGCGGTTCGGTGCTTGCGGCCAGAGGGCTTGACGAGAATCGTTTTGTTCCCTGAACATCTGTGTTTCATTTCTTATGTTTTTGTATAAACGTGCTAGAGCCGTGAGAAACTTTGAGGGTGGGGCAGCCGAAGAATGTTGGCCGCGCGGGGGAAAGACAATTTGAGGCTGCACCCTGCTGGCGAGTTTCCTTGTAATTGTTCGCGAGATTGAACAGTAGACTTATGTCACCGTTGTAACTATTAAAGGTCTCGCGTACAAAGTGTTTAATTATTTTTTGACATTAAATATATAGATAGATTTACAAGAGGTAGGGTTCGCCTATTCCGTTTATGTTACAGTAAGAGAAAACAATGCAATGTGTCAAACAAGTCACTATTCGAGTTAGTCTTGTTTGACTCGCGGTGTGTTATTGCTGGAAAATACAATGTTCTCTTATTGACACTTCTAATTACAACTCACGAATGAATGAATATTGCAGGAAAAATATGTACGCACTGAATTTGAAAATGATTCAAATCACATTATTCTGAAGTGAAGAGTGTAAAAAGAAATAAAAACGGGAAAAAATAAAATTAATGAGTCGTTTGTTCCTGGCTCTCTCTTAAAGAAGATCTGTTGAGCAAGCAGAGAAAAGAAAGTCGCTATAAGAGGCAGAATCTGCACCGAAAGCGGAAGTTTCACTTTCAGCAAAACGTGAGTTTTTGTGAAGTGACACTACTATTCCATCGAAGTATCCTCGTAAACAATTGCCTAATCTTCTTTATCTATATATTAATATTTAAATCTATATATCTATATATTAATATTATAATCTTCTTATCTTTTAATATAATAGAACTTATAAGTCAAACTTAACGAAACATATTAGCTTTGTAACAGAAGAGGTGTTAGAGCACTTGTGTTCTAATACTCCATGGCCCAACAGCAACTGATTTAATCAGTGTCATAATGTGGCTCAGATCATCACTTGCTGAAAGTAGTACTGTATTTTCCATACTCTAATGACAGCAAAGAAACTTCGACGATAGACGAAAATATGCTCCAAATTGATACAAAACAATATAATTTAAAGAAATTAGAAAATAATTCCATTAAATTTATGTTTAAAATACAACTTTCAATAAAATGAAATGAAATTTCCATTTTTTCCGCTTTGAATATGTATGAAGAAATAAAAAATAAAAGCCGTGAAGTAGCAAAAGAAATCTTGGGAGAAAAGGAAAAGATAGAGGGTGATTTCAATAAGAGTCCCTGGTGGAATAAAGATATTAAAAAAACTAGTAGATACTAAGAAGAACCTGTACCACAAATGGCTTTCAACAAAACAACAAGATGATAGAGAAAAATACATGAAACTAAACAGAGAGGTAAAAAGAAGAGTAACGAAAGCAAACAATTATGCATGGCAAAACCAATGTGAAAGAATAGAAAAGTACTTAGGTGCCTCTCGGTCAAAAGAAGCATGGAAAACGCTCAAAACCATGAAGAACAACTGGAACGAAAAATATAAATTACAAATTATACAGGTTCAAGAATGGAAGGAATATTATGAAAAGATGTTCCGAGAAGATCGGAAAGAGTCTTTGAATGTAACACGAACTGATGTAGATTGTAATGAAAGCATTAATGAAATCAGTGTGAAAGAAGTCACTGCAAAAGACATCATTTCACAAACTTGGCAATGTCCTGCGCAAGACCCATCCCCACCCACATCTCCTAGTTCTCTTCCATCCCCTGGGACCCCTTTGGACCCAATTACCTTATCCCCTGAACCTAATCCGTGTATTACCTCTCCCACTATTCATTCCTCTACATCTGTCACCCCTCCTTCCTCACCTCTTGTCACTGCTGGGACACGATATTTCCTTCGACCACGCACTCGAGGTAAAAATGAAGTAAATAAATAGCAACTACAGTCAGATGCAGCAGAAAAACATCCGTGTAGGTACATGCAAAAGATTCGAATAATGCATCATAATGTGCAATCTCTTTCAAATAAAATTGAATTTATCGAGGCAGCATTACAATGTGATCTAAGACAAATAGATGTTTTTTGCTTTACAGAACATTGGTTGTCTCAAAATGATATAAACACACTCCAAATTCCTAGCTTTTACCTTGCAGGATCGTATTGCAGAGCGAAGGAATCAAATAAGGGCCCTGCTTACGGAGGTTCGTGTATTTACATAAGAAATTATATTGATTCTACCTTCTTGTCAGAATTCAATTTATATGCAGTTGAAAAAGTTTTTGAAACAACAGTAGTACATCTTACTACGCTCAAAATTATCTTACTTTGCATTTACAGACCTCCAACAAAGCGAGCTTCAGATTATTTCACTTTCTTGGAAAATCTAGAGATAATTCTGAACAAAATTAGTAAACTCTCTTTTAAATCCATTGTTGTATGTGGAGATTTCAATATTGATTTTCTGAGCGAATCCCACGAAAAAGAGAAGTTTCTTAATTTACTTCATTCTCTTAATTTAGACATTACAGTGAATGTACCTACACGGAATACGCTTAAATCACAAAAAGCATTAGATCAAATTATAATTAACAAAACCACAACTACATATGAAATAATAGCGAATAATCTAGGATACAGTGACCACGATGCACAAATTCTTACAATTACTAAGAACATAAACACTGACACAATAAATAATACACGCATGTGCAGAGCATTCACGAAAGTTAATATAAAATTTTTTACGGACTACTTGATGAAGGAATCATGGGACGAAGTTTATAACGCTGTTGACACAAATGAAAAATATAATTTATTTTTCTCCAAGCTTTCAATTCATTTTAACGCGTGCTTTCCTCTTAAAAAGAGAAAATTAAACATTTCAAGCAAAAGTAATACTTGGATCACACAAGGAATTAGAACATCGTGTAAAAACAAACGTACGCTTTACTTTATTTCTAAACATTATAACGTATCACCCGGTTTCCATATATACTTCCGAGAATATAAAAGAATTATAAGAAAAGTAATAGTTCAGGCAAAAATAATGAAAAATAGTCAGGACATTTTGAGCGCTAGTAACAAAACTAAAGCAATGTGGGATAACGTAAAAAATACAACCACATCATCTCGATACCTTGTAGAGAATGTTATTTTAAAGGATAATGAAAGAGTAACGAGTAATCCGGAAAAAGTTGCCAATCTCTTCAACAAACACTTTTCCAGAATTGCGTCTGATCTCACGAAGGGACTAAAATCACAAAATTCAACATTTTACACTTCCCAAAAAATTTCAGATACGATGTTTATTCCCGAAACTTCTCCCAACGAAATCCTCAGAATAGTCAGTAAACTAAAAAATAAATATTCATTTGGTTTAGATGAATTTCCGGATTGTTTATTAAAAATCTGCGCACCTGCCTTTATACATCCGTTAACTCACATTTTCAATGCTTCTTTATGTACAGGAATATTTCCACATCTTTTCAAAACAGCAAAAATTAAGCCACTTTTTAAAAAAGGGAACAAAAATGATATTCAAAATTACCGGCCAATTTCTCTTTTGTCAGTTTTCTCAAAAATATTAGAAAGGCTTTTCTACTTACGAATGGAAACATTTCTCAGGAAAAACAGAGCGATTTCAGACTCACAACACGGTTTTAGAAAATCAAAATCTACGGAAACTGCCATTTTTTCTTTTCTCAAAGATGTTGCTTCATCAATAGACCAAAATGAAGTACCCATTGGAATATTCTTATATCTCTCGAAAGCTTTTGACGTTATTGACCATAAGATCTTGCTCTCAAAATTACCTTCGTATGGAATTCGTGGTATTGCCCTAGATTGGATAACTTCTTACCTTAAACATCGGACTCAAAGAGTAGAAATACCATACTGGCAGGAAAGGACATTACATACTTATATTTCCAATTCTTTGCCAATTGTGCATGGGGTCCCGCAAGGTTCGATCTTAGGTTCTATTCTCTTTCTGTTATATGTAAACGATATGCCCTCGTCTATTAAAAATGGAAGAACGGTTCTGTTTGCTGATGACACGAATGTTCTTTGCAAAAAAGAAGCAGTAAATAGTACAATTTCAGAAGTTTCAAATTCGTTTAATAATAACAAATTAATTGTTAACGAAAGAAAAGCTGTTTCAATGCAGTTTTGCATCTCAAATCGGAAATCGCATGTTCCATTGAAAATGAACAATATGCAATTAGCTGATGTTAAGGCAACAAAATTTTTAGGTCTTTCAATACAATCAAACCTCAAATGGAATGTACATATAACAGAATTAAACACTAAATTAAGTTCATTATGCTATGCATTCAGAATTCTTTCAAATTCTGTCAGCCTTCATGCAGCTCGTTGCGTTTATTTTGCAAATGTGCATTCCCACCTGAGATATGGCATAATATTCTGGGGAAGCTCATCCTGTAGTATTCAGACCTTCAGATTGCAAAAGAAAATTATTCGATAATGAAAAAATGCCTTCCACGTGATTCCTGCAAGCCTCTTTTCATTGAGCTGGGAATCCTACCATTGCCTTGTCTATTTATTTACGAATCTGTAATATTTGTCAAAAATGACCTACTTAACGGAGGGAACATATTTTCATGCAATATTGATATTTATAATTACAACACACGCCGTAGAAATCACGTGCATCAAGTGTCAGTATCAACAGCTCAGTACAAGAAATCAACATACAATACATGTACGTTACTTTACAACGCATTGCCAGATGACATAAAACAATTAAAGTCGGTACACAAATTTAAGTTAAAAGTAAAATCTTTTCTGCTGCAAAACTGTTTCTATACAATTAGAGACTATACTGATCGTGAAAAAGAAAAATAATGTTTAATGTAACAAAACAAAAATATATAATGAATTAGTTTATGTTTGCATTGTATACATTTAAAAAAATATTTAATACGCCTGTAACAAGTAATGTACTTCAGCTTCCGGGTCAATGACCCCCATCTCGATCAGGTTTTTTTCCAGTTTCCCTGATCCATTGAGCAAATGCTGAGATGGCCCCTTGTTTTGCTTCTGGACGTAAATGTAGCTTCACTGTGCGCACGTTTTGTTGAGCACTCCTTTTGCTTGTAGTTCATTTACAGTTGAAATTGATTTTCTATAACTCGGGAAAAAACATTTTTCAAATATCTTTATTTTTCTAAAATAATTATTTTCTAAATTCATTTTTTCGTTGTTTTTTCGTTTGTTTTTTTTAAATAAAATTCTGGCCCTCAAGAAAATGTGCGCAGATAAATTTCTTTCCCCACACGTCATATACAGTTTTTACTGTTTTTTTGACAAATAAATAAATAAAATAAATAAATAAAAGTCCAAGAAACTGTAAGACCGATGAAAAATGGTAGATCTGCTGGACAGATAGTATACCAATAGAATTAATAAAAAATAGCCCAGATGTATTATTTAAGCAATTAACTTTTATTTTTAGCTGTATGATAAGAGGTGGAGATGTCCCTACAGAATGGAAGACAGCGTATATCACAAATATATATAAAAAAGGAGATCGTAAAGAATGTACAAATTACAGACCAATAAGTGTAACAAATTCTGTTTCTAGAATTTACGGGAAAATTATAAAGACGAGATTAGAAAACGCAATCAAGGATGTTGAAGAACAAAATGGTTTTCGGGCAAGAAGATCTTGCATTGATGTAATATTTTGCCTTCGTCAAATAATAGATAAGAGGCTGGCACATAATTTAGAGACACATGTGGTCTTTATAGATCTCACAAAGGCCTATGACAATGTTCCATTGGAAAAATTGTGGGAAGTTCTCAGACATCAAAATATAAATATACAATTAATAACAGCAATTCAAAACCTGTACAATGATATGACAAGCTGCATCAAAATTGGAAGAAAGGTAACGAATCCAATTAACATCTCTAAAGGTCTGAGACAAGGATGTTGTACAGCACCTACTCTCTTCAAAATATATTTAAACGCTGCTCTTGAAAATTGGAGATGTAAATGTCGAAACATGGGGATAGAAGTTGACAATGATACATTTTTTACCCTTCACTTCGCTGATGACCAGGTTATTCTTGCCGAAGATGAACAAGATATAGATTACATGCTAAGAAAGCTAAATGAGGAATATACAGCTTGGGGTTTGACTATGAATCCACTGAAAACAGAATATGTTGTTGTGGGAGCACACGGGACTAATTTAGTAATTGGGAACAGGTGTATTAAAAATAGAGCAGCTTATACGTACCTTGGTGTACATATATCAAAGGAAGGCGGATGTGCAGAAGAAGTAAAACATAGGATCTCTCAAGGAAGAGTAGTGACAAGACTGCTGAATAATGTTTTGTGTAGCCAAAAAATAACGAACAAGACAAAGATAAGAATATACAAATAATTGGTTGAAAGTGTATGTACATATGGCTCAGAAGTTTGGATTCTTAATCAGAGCGAAGAACAAAAATTAAAATCAATGGAAATGAACTACTGGAGACGCTGTTGTGGCCTTACACTCCTAGATAAAGTACCCAAAGTTGACATAAAAAATCAAATGGGTATTAATATCGATATAATGGATGTAGTTGATGCTAAAAGATTGAGGTGGTATGGTCATATCCAAAGGATGACGGAAAGTCGGTGGCCTAAGAAAATTTTGAAATGGTTACCTCAAAGAAACAGGAAACGTGGCAGACCGAGAAAAACATGGGAAAAGGAGATAGAAAAGGCAATGAAGGAACGAGATCTTCAAGAGGAAGATCGAAGGACGTGGCGACTAGGATGCGAGAAGCGGCGTCAGCTGTAAAGAATCTCGCTAATACTACTACTACTACAGAATGAGCATCACGTAACGAACGAAATCACAAGATCATGGTTGATGAAGAACCTTAAAAAATATGTTTCTATCTCTTGTATTTAGAACTTTAATTGAATTTTCCCTTGAGAAAATTAGAATTATAAAAGGATAACTTGATTGGCAACAGTTGACTTCGCAAGTGGTTGTATGAGTTTTCCTTGAAAAGGGTCTGAGCATTATTTGTGTGGAGGCCGCGGTAGCGAATGGAGGCCAATGTGTCAGCACATTCGACAGCTTATGTAAGTCGGTTGCCACAGTTCTACATTTAATTTTGTTCTTCAGCGTGTGTTATCCCTCTATACTGTTTATATATTGTATTTGTTGCTATCATCAAAATCGAATTTTTATGTTATCTTCCTGTAATTGTCATGTCTAACAACTATTGCTTTGGCAACGTTAACGATACGTGTTATTCTTCTGATCGCGGAAGTCATCAAACTGTTTGGAGTCCTGTCGGTTTTCTTCGGCTCGTTAGTTCCAACACGCAAATGACCTACTGTCACTATTTATCGGCTCACCGCTAAATAAAATTAATTACGTGATTGAATTGCGTTACTTTGTAATTCATTGCATTTTCACGTACATTTTTAAAATATGCAAACCGTGTCGTATTTTTGGGGTATTCACGGCCGAATTCACTTCTTGCGGTGAAGTTTTACCAAACAATGGCGCCCTCTGATAATATTGAAATATTGATCGTAGGTCTATGCAACCAAAATTAATATGGAAATTAGGTTAATATAACCTTAAGTCAACAAAACTTATCCAGAACAAATAACAGCTTTCTTTCTAAATAAAAACATATAATTCAATTGATAAGCATTAAAGAACAATTCCGAAATATTTTTTAATACCTTCAAGTAAAGGCACGAAAGTTCTGTTAAACAATTAATAATCATAAGAGTTGCAGAAATATACCTCGCAATTTGCACATTTGAAACATGAGGTTTTTCTTTTACACATTTAAGTCAATGAAATATATTGTTTGAAAAATTGCTTTATTAATACGATAATTTTACATATTTATGAATCAATCTAAATTTAATTAACAAATATGATGGACACCCCAGCGGGGGTCCTGTTCGTGCTGATGTTTTAATCCACACCTGGGTGCTATTATTGCCGTAGACCTTCTGAAAATTTGAAGAGATGCGTACTATTTTGTCTCAGGTGGGAGGCAATGAAGGAATGGGATGTCTTAGAAGTGGCGGTTAAGTGAAGAATACAGAGGTATTAAGTCTCACTTCTTGAAAGAATTAGAAAAATTTCTAGGAAAGGTTCAAACCTCCCCTTTTCAGAGGTTTTTTTCCTCACCCATGCTGTGTGTTATCATTTCCATGGGTTTGATATGATGGAGAGACCTTTGGGGTGAATACTTGATCGCGAAGGTTTAAAATACAATAGAATGAAGGTTTTGTTATTGCTTAAAGACCTTCGGTCTAGCCACATAGTTTAAAATAATGTAATATAAAAATATAGTAATGTCCTATTAAATAAAAAATAAAATGTATTTAATAATAAAAGTGATTGATTTTTAAGGAACTACGTCATAGTTGCGCTTAAACGGGCTCTTTCGTTCAGTCGCCTAGGTCATCTATTTCTTCGTACCAGGATGTACATCACGGTCACTAAATGTGGAAATTGTGCAGGACAAAGACAATATGCTGCAGATTTTCTTTGATTTTTTCCATTTCCCCTGCCAATAAACATTGCTTTATCATCATTCATTATCAGTCATCTATTCATGTCCCGTGTCTGGTATACGTTTCAGCAACAGGTACTAAGAAACTTCAAAATCTGAAATACTGAAGGACATCATACAACAATGGCGTACAATGATTACAACATAACACAAAAATGCAGATCTGTACAAAGCACAATGATTTATTTGTACTCTGATTTTGTAAATAATAGGTGTCACCATCATTATTATTAAGAACGTGAAATAAACCTTTATGTTTTCGTCAATTTTTTCAGTTCTTTTAAGTTCAATTTTGCAGTGGGTCGGGATGAGGATGAAGATTCAGCGAATTTAGAAAAATGAAAAAAGATTGAAGTTCGAGAGTAGAGAAGTCGATTAGCCTTTAATTCTAATTGTCTCGTAGATCTTATTTAGGGTCTTCTAAATTTAGATTACTCAGGATATGGAAGTTGGAGTCATCGGAGCTCTCCGAGTAAAGAAAAGATTGATTGATGATACCGGGCGCGTCAACGGCTAAGTCCTGTAAATGTAGTGCGTT